>CM042798.1:2696554-2788135 GCA_018691245.2 Ips nitidus
TGCNTNTGNTGATTAANNCTCTTCGGCGAGTATACGGCAAGGCTGNNTCCGGNNNNCNNNGTTCCTCCNTTAGGCTCATGANTCTCGCCANNTTTGATGGGCTATCGAATGGTAAATTATTGACATTTACAACTGGACCACCCTGTATTATGGTTTTAGTGTGTCAATGAGTTTGCTTTACCTAAATATTCAAATAATCTTTATATCTCACACTTTTCAAATAGGATTTATCATAGTTTTTCACCTCATCAACAACGTTGCCAATTCGATTAGTCTGTTGAAAGTCATAATATTCTATTTCTTTAAACGTTCTTGTAAAGTTGTCTGGCTACTATACCGTACTCTACTAGGACCGTAAAAATTTGAGAACGAGAATATTTTGCAGTTTGAGGCACGCTTTGCGCATGATATGCAACGGGGTCAAACCGATGTTTGCAAACTGCGTAAACACACAGTTGCTGTTTATTTGGGAAAAGTATTTTTAATTTATCCTTCTTAACAATTCCTGAAATTGTAAGAGTTCATCTTTGTTTCAAAATAATGAGTATGTAATGACATTCATTGAATCAACTGCAAAAAACGGGTACGGTCAACTACGGAATACACCCTGTATTTTGATATTGTAACTAAAAACCAAAACTTTTAACTTAAGCGAGTAGGTTAAAATAACTCTCTATTTTGAGGTGATATTTTTTCTACATGAAAAACGTAAAATGTCACAACAATTCGAAGCTAAACCGGAAAAATATGCCTGTCTTACCCCTCGACAACACGCCCATTTATAAAGTTGTATTCTCTATTCCTAGGACTCGCTTTCCAGGTCTTTAATAATTTACGCTAGGTGGGTTTTAAGCACCTCGGGGTCTTCAACCTGTACTTTACCGAACCGGAAAGTAATGTACGGTGTAAATGTTTTAAGGACGCGAACGGTTTCTTCTTAAAACAAATAGTTTTACGACGAATTCTGTTTGGAAACTGTTCTCTACTTACTCGCTATAGTTAAATAATGTAGCTTGGTGATTATGTTCTGTCTACTTCTGGTTTTATACCGTGGAAAATAAAAGATACTCGCATAGGCGGAAAACTAAACAAAAATGACTTATGTTTCTTTATTTGTTGTATTCAAAACATTTAAGTGCCTATTATATTCTATCTTTGTTGTTTTCTCTTTTTGTTAGTGCTTAAATTGACATTTTGACATGCTTTTTTTTGTTCACAAAACTGAATTTAGACATAGTATTAGAAGTTTTTGACGTTAGTTTTTAGCTCAATAATAACCATAAACCAACATCTAGAAGATTGTTTCAACAACATGTTCCAACTCACTTGTGACTACATGAAATAATTATATTGCTTACGTCGAAAATTGATTGACATTCTCACAAAACTTTAGAGCAGAAGTATTGGATTTACGGTCTACCATGAAAATGCAAACAGAAACTGCAAACCTCTCTCAATTATAACCTAAATCTATTTTTACTATTTAGTTAAACTTTATTAGTTAACTTGCCACAATACAAACTAGACCAAATAGAAAAATCCCAAAATAGAGCCCTGAGAATCATTTAAAAGTGCAATCGTTATACTCCTGTTAAATCTACGTTATGTTATGTTAAGAATTATGTTAAATCTTTTGAATATACTGGCAGTTAGACAAAGGCTTAAGTTTAACATAAATTTTGTGTTTCCTATATTTAAGCTGAAACACAACTTGTTGCCTGCTTATGTATGTGACAGATTGAAAGCTTTAAATGTCAATAATTCGATATTTTTAAACTGAAATTTGGAATACTGATTCTTCCTTAGAAAGCGTTTTTCGATGGGCTATCGAATGGTGAATTATTGACACTTAAAACTGGACCACCCTGTATATTTATGCAAAAATGTAACTAATTTTGTATAGGGCCTATAACAAATTTAAAAAATAATTCAAATAATAATTGAAGGTGTGCATAGAATTTGGAGCCCGTGTGGGGTTGCTAGTCCTCCATCGGGCGCCTCCCCAGGTGGCGGATAGGGGAATGCCTCCCAGATATGGGTGGTACTGGAGAAATAAAATACCCAGACCGGTCCAAAACTAGCACTGACGTGGGGAAGCAGCAGCGTCAGAACTGAAGTGAGGCTCACACTCAGAAACTTGTCAGAATGGCTCAATCGGCTACAAGACTGCGATGAGGAAGGCAAGGGAAAACCACCTCATTATAATTCTCGAGTATAGTTAACATGGTAGAAGACAATACAGAAACGGCCCTTAGTCCCCGGCAGCCCTTAAATGGGCAGAGGGTGCGAAGAATCCCCGGGAGGATCAAAATTGGCACGTGGAACGTGCGAAGCATGTATGAAAGCGGCAAATCGCACAATGTTGTCGCAGAAATGAAAAAACTGGGTACACGTAAGTGAAACCCACTGGCCTGGCAATGGACAATGTAAAGTAGAAGAAAATGCAATTTACTACTCCGGCAATGACACTACACAACACAGAAATGGAGTTGGCATAATTGTCGCTCCAAATATTTTACCGACAGTTAAATCCATTACCCCCTTCTCTGGCAGAATGTTGTTGATGCAATTGAAAGCATACCAACTGGACTTAAATAAGTTCTACGAACAGGTGGAGACAGTGATTGAACTGACAAAGAAGAACGTAACACTGATAATGAGTGACTGAAATGCAAAAGTTGGAAACGGGCGAATATCTGACGTTGCTGGCGATTTTGGACTAGGAATTGGAAATGAAAGAGGACACTGTCTGGTACGCTTCTGTCAGGAAGAGGAGCTGGTGCTAAGCAACACGTTTTTCAAGCTTCTTTTGGGAAATCCCCAGCAGACTCAGCGGTAACATTTGTAAGAAACCAAATTGATTTCATCATGATACCAAAACAATATAGAAACGCAATCAAATCAGCGAAAATCTATCTTGGGCAGACGTTCATTCCGATCATAACCCACTGGTTACAAAATTAAGACGTCATTGAAGAAACATGCACAACGTATTTAAAGCAAGACCGTATAAAGAAGAAGGAATGGATGACAGATGAAATCCTCGACATGATGGAAGAAAGAAGGACTATACTCTGAAGAAATCTTTGGAAAAGCAATCAACAACATTAGATATGCCGACGACGCAGTAATTATAGCAAATAACAATGAATGGGACCAGGCATCAGAAATACAATCTATATATATATAGGCCGGTTTAGAACGTCTTTCGACGTTGTCCGACACCTAATTTCCAGCCTCTTCGGTCTTCACAATCTTCAGGTGTTAGATTTCTCTCACTCATGCATTTATGCATGGTTTTCTGCCACTCCTGTCTTGGCCTTCCTCGTTTTCTTCTGCCTGTTGGTTGCCAATGAAGTACTCTTTTAGGCCATCGGGTATTTGACATTCTTTCCACGTGTCCGTACCACGTAAGTTGCTTGTTTTCGATATCCTGTGTTATTGCGTCTTCTATTCCCATCCGTTGTTTTATGATGTCGTTTCTTATTCTTTCTCTTCGTGAAATGCGCATCGATTTCCTAATTGCATCCATTTCAACTGCCTCAACTCTTTTCTTGTGTCTATCTGAAATTCTCCAGGTTTCTGATCCATATAGGAGGGTGCTTTTTACCATTGCCTCATAGATATTAAATTTCCCTTCTTGGTTATTTCTTTGCTCCATAGGATTCCATTCAGAGCTCCGATTACTTTTTTGGCTTTGACTATTCGCTTTCCGATTTCTTTTATATCTGTTCCTGTGTTGTCGAATGTAATGCCCAGATATTCATATTCCTGACACTGAAGGATTTCTTGGCCATTGTCCAGTTCCAAATTTCCGTCCTGAGTTCCCACACATAGATACTTTGTCTTGGCTATGTTGACTGTTAAGCCCCATTCTCTGTATTCCTCTATTAGCTTTCGCATCATGTACTGCACATCCTCTTTATCATTGGCTACTATGACTTGGTCGTCTGCGAACTGTAGGGTAAACAAGCAACTATCACCAATTTCTATTCCCATTCCCTGGACCTTTCTTTTCCAGTTTTTTAGTGCCATCGCTATGTATATTTTAAAAAGAGTGGGAGAGACACAGCATCCTTGACGCAATCCTTTATTCACCATAAGCTCTTCAGTGACACATTTGCCTACCCTAATTCTTGATTTTGATTCCCTATATAGTTCTTTAAGGGCTGTTACGTAGGTGTGATTAATGTTGGATTGCTCTAAGACCCTCCATAGTTTTGATACTGGGACTGTATCGTAGGCTTTTTGTAGGTCAACAAATGCTAGGTGCGTTTCCAAGTTTCTAGCACTTCTCTTCTCTATAACTTGTTTTAGAGTAAACACGTTGTCTGTACATGATCTTCCTGCTCTGAAACCGCATTGTTCTTCCTCTTCTTTTCCTTTATAATCCTCTTCAATGAGATCACGTAAAATTCTACCATATAGTCTGCTCAATGTGCTTGTAACCGAGATGCCCCGATAGTTATTGCAGTCCAGTTTATTTCCTTTTTTGTGAATGGAGGAGATAAAAAAAAAAAAAAAAAAAAAAAAAAGAAATACAATCACGGATAGAAAAAGCTCGGGCATTTAATAAGATGAATGAACTATTTACCAGCAAAGATATTTCTCTACAACTAAAATTAAGGCTAGTCAGGTGCTACATATTTTCTGTTTTGTTCTATGGTCTAGAGGCTTGGACCACAACTGAGGCCACTTTAAAAGACTGGAATCCTTCGAAATGTGGACATATCGGCGTATTTTGAAAATATCCTGGACGGACCACATCACCAACATGGAAGTCATGCAGAGACTAGGGAAAGAGAGGGAAGTCGTCTTTACAGTAAAAAAACGGAAGCTGTAGCATTTTGGCTACATACTAAGGCATGAAAAATACCGCCTTCTACAGTTGGTTATCCAGGTGGATAGCAAGAAAGAACCAGGGAGGAGGCGACATTCTTGGTTGCACAACCTACGCCAGTGGTTTGGATTGTCATTTGTCGACCTGTTTAGAAGCGCAGTAAACAAGATAAGAATAGCCATGTTAATAGCCAATGAGAGAAGAAGAAGAGTGCCAAGAGTTTTTTTTTCAATTATTGTGCAAACATTGAAGTATTTGCTGTGGATCGTTCTTTACATCACTACCCATAATTTCCACGAGTTTATAAAACACTAAAAGCAGTTAAGATTAACAAACCTAGTATGATGAGTTTCTCATTAAATTCTCTAAAAACTTTCCCCATTTAATCAACCTTGTAGGTCTTCTCTCTTCACTCAAAATTCTATATATAGAATTTTATTAGCGCTGAAATTTGAACAGGGGAACGTCTCCACAACATAATGAAATTGCTGATCGACTGTCTCGCACAAGCAAGCATAATCCCTAAAAAGCGACATCCGTCCCGCAGGAAGTTTTCCCGTATTGACTGATTACCGTGAGCTCGAGAAACTTATTTTCCAGACACAAGCTTTCCCCTGGAACCGGCCAATTTATTGGAGAAAGTGCGATTTGTTTGGGTTGGTGAGGTGATGTGTGCGTGATTGAATGGGTTTTTCGGCTTTGCCTGGCCCTGTTTTCTCCCCTTTACTTGATGGATACAGTATAAATTGAATCGTTCTCGGTTCAGTTATTATATTAAAACGATTCGAAATCGAATACGTTATAAGCTTTGCGTTTTATTTTTGATGTTTACACGGGGTTTCCGCAGGAACCGGTGTTTGTCAATAATTTGGTTGATTGAGGGCAATTTATCAAAAACATTCACATTTATTTGTGTATTTGTCAGGTCTTAAGAGAGTTTTTGATTGACTTTATCTCGCAAACAAATCGATTATCCATATAGAACAATAAGTTAATTAATTAGCGCCCTTAGCACAATTAATATTTTGCCATGCAAAGCAATTGTCCGTTGTTGCTGCTATTATGACTGAGAATAATAGGGACTACGAAATATTGCTTAAAGGGGATTAAACTGAGAATTATACAGGGTGGTCCAGTTTTAAGTGTCAATAATTCACCATTTGATAGCTAATCAAAAAATAAGTTGACTTGCATTATTTCATTTTTCTGAAAAACGTTTCCTAAGGAAGATACAGTCCTCCAAATTTCAATTTAAAAAATCGTTTTATAGTTTAAAACTGAACATCCAAGACTTGTGAAAGTCCAAATTTGTACTGAATAGTCTAAAAACTTTTTTACTACTAGGAATAGTCTTATGATTCGCTTTCTCAGACTGCCATCCTGGTTGAGTGTCTGAAACTGGCATTCAAGAACAAAAAAAATCCGGAAATCAAGACAAAGATTGTATTGTGCATGAAACTCATTTTTTACTACTAAAAATAATATAAAAGTTGACTTTTAATGCTAGAACTGACTTTACTAGGACTAAAGAGAGTCCAAAAGTATATTTTCAAGACTTTAATTGGTGTACAACTCAATTTTCTGGACTGGACAACAAGTCTAGAAGTAAATTAAATTTTCGGACATTTTATTTCTAAAAATTAGTTCTCAAGACTATTATTGTAGCATTTGGTACCAAAATTTTTTACTTTTATTACTGAAGAAACTTGACTTTTGGAAATAGTCTTAAACTCGATTTTTCAGTCTTAAAAAGCAATAAAAACAGTCTGAATTTCTTAGAGATGCTACAATTTATTGCACCTATGAGTGTAGAAGTCAATTTAATAGTGAAGAAGCTTGAAATAACATTTTCAAGATTGTGGTCAGTGGACAAACTGGCTTTTAGGCCTGATAAGTCAAAAACTTTGTAAAGATAGTCTTGAAACTCGATTTGAGGCACTGAAAACAGCCTTAAAACACTAAAAACAGTCTAGTTTATTAAGAAATACCCGAATTTTTAGCACTAAGGTGTCTAGAAGTCGATTTAATAGTGACAAAGCTTGGAATGCTATTTTAAGTCTATGAAGAATGTAAAAATTGTTTTTTAAGTTTTCTATGTCAATAACTTGGTGAAGATAGTCTTGAAACTCGATTTTCCAAGCTGAAAGCAGTTTTGAAGCACTAAAAATAGTCCAGAATTCGAAGAAAATGAAAAGCAAAGTAAAAATCACGAAAAGTTCGTTTTCAAGACAATTTTCATGAATCTAATGTCAATGTCCTGCATCTAAGACTATTTTCAAGACTAAAATATTGAAATTTGTCTTCAAATTATGAAAACTTACTTCAAATGCAAATTTTAAGCTTCTGATGTCACTTTTCATTAGTTCAGTCACATTTTGGGGTTCAAGTCAATTTTTAAGGTTTAAATGTATGAATTTGTAGTAACAAATTCTTGAAAAAGTAGTTTTTATGTCTACAAGTCAATTTTTAGTATTAGAGTCTCTCGATTTGCATGAAAACTGGTTACAAACACAATTTTTAAGCTTCTGAAATGTTTATCTTTTCTAATTCAATTTTCAAAACTAAAGTCTTTTAGTTTGTCTGGAAACTATGAAAACTGGCTACAATAATATTTTTTAAACTTCTTAAGTGAATTTTCCGTTTCCAAGACAATTTTTAAGTTGGGTTAGGTTAGTTTTGGGTCTTTGACCGTAATAACGTGTAATAAAGTGCTTGTTCCAAATTTGATCAATATTGCTCCAACGGTCTGACAGTTATGACAAAAAAAAAACGATTTTTTAAACAGAAATTTGAAGGATTGTATTTTCCTTAGGAAGCACTTTTCAGGAAAATGACATAATGAATGTCAACTTATTTTTTAATTGGCTATGGATTGGTGAATTATTGACATTTAAAACTGGACCACCCTGTATAGAACTAAAGTCCAATTTGAAGTATTACTTGTAACGGTGCGTTTGAATTTGGTTGCATAAGGATTTGATGTTGTCTAAAATAAAATTTTCTTCCTGTAACATTTAACAAATTGCAAAATATATTATTTACTAACTTTACAACCTATACTGCCACGACATATACCTATAACCACAACAAGCAGGACAAAAACCAAATCGACAAAACAGCATACATATTATACAATACGCAGACGACACTGCACGACAAAACTACGTCAAAAACAAGTTTAAAATAGAAATTCACCCATCACAATGCCAGACAAAAGGACGACTGATGAAACAAATGTATTCTAAACTGGAGACCCTGGAAAAATAAAAGAAGCAGAGGAAGACCCCTGCTGAGGTGGACGGATGACCTGAAGAAACTCACTAGAACTAAATGGAAGAACAAGGCGGCAGACAGGGAAGAATGGAAACACTTGGGTGAGGTCCAAAGATGGACTGAAGAAGGTTAAATAGATAGATAGATACTCTACACAAAAGGTTATACCAAAAATGTGAGGAAGTAAGTGGAGTAAGTCAATTCGGATTTAAGAACAGATTTGGAACTGTGGAAGTATCCAGTCCAAACTGTCAAAATTAAAGAAAAGATATCATCTATGCGTTTCATCGGCTATGAATTTGACAATGTTAAACGCAATCTCCTGATAACATAGCTCGCTTAGAGATTTGGGAGTGTATGGAAAACATATAGGGTTGATCGCTAATCTGTATCATGGCATCAAAAAGTAGATAGTAAAGATAATTCGAATTGGTAACGCCGGAAAAGCCAAAGATTTTCAAATTAGAAAATAAAGGAACCAGAACGTGTTGTTCAACTTGTACATAGGAAAAGAATTCTCTGAGTCAGTCTGAAACAGTTCCTTTGGAATTAAAGTAAATGGAATCTTCATTACCAATATCTGGTATGCGGATGACACCGTGATACTGGCAGATAATGCACATGATCTCCATAATATACTAAATCGGGTCAATGTAGAAAGGCAAAACCAAATTTATGATAGTTGGAAGAAATGATATTCCACACACTCAAATTCACGTTGATGGAGAGATCATCGGGATAGAATCCAGATTAGGTGCAGGATCGAGCAACCTTCTCACAGACGGGCTTATATAATGGTCTGCTCCATTCTGCTGTACGGTGTTGAGACGTGGACGATAATCACCCTCCGGCAAAATTGAGGATATCTTGGGTCGATTATGTGAAAAACAAAGCCGTTCTCCGAAAAGCCGGTCTAGCAGAACTTACTTTTCGGAAAAATTAAGAAAAGAAAAGCAAGTTACTTCGGAAACATACTGCGTGGAGAAAGCTACCACTTTCAGCGTTTCATTTTTCAGGGAAAAATTTACGGGAAAAAAAGAGGAATGGGCAGAAACAAGTTGTCGTGAAACACACAAAAACTGTTGAATTCCGAGAGAAAACAGGAAACGACAAACAGTAATGGTCTATTGGCGGGGTCTGCTATCACCAGAGAGGAAATAGAATACACCATACAGGCACAAGCCGTCAGCGCAGCCCACAGACTGGCAGGTCTCAATATTCTGATTACAGACTCAGCAGAATCGTGGGTCATCTCGCCCGGAACTGTTGATGAAGCAGGATTGGGTGCCTCCGATGCTTCTGTCCAGCGGACCTCTAAAGTTTGTAGAACCTGAGAGGGAAGACTGGAATTATCTCCAAACTCTATCTTCGAGAGAGAGTGAATTGAGAACTCTAACCTGGAGTGAGACTGGAGGTTTACAGACAAATCCAAAACCATGACATGGGCAGGGGCAGGTGTATATGGTGTGACATCGGTGACGAGGCTTAGCTTTGTTCTGGGCTGTAGTTTAGTTTCCCCTATCTTTATAACATTTGTACCACACCGCGTTTTTCTATTTTTTACTTTCAGAGAAGTTTTCAAATTGGCACACTGTATCAATTAACAATTTTAAAAACAATGTGTACATACCGTATGTAGGAGGTATCAGGTCAGGGTTGTTGTCATCTTCCGGTATGGAATCTGTCATAATGGGCTGTAGTAGTAAAGAATTGCGAGGAAGTGGTTCCGTTTTAGGCCTACAAGCTGGAGGTCGGTGTACCGGTGTATCAACCTACAAAAAATGTAAAATCAATGTTTCCTAAATTAGTTAAATTAAAACAACGCCATAAATTCTGATATTGCCATGTTTTTAACTGAACTTAATGTCACTAAAACTTAAAGTATTTACAGTCAACCAATTAAAAGTTTTAAAGTATTTTCAGTTGTAAACGGTTGTGCAACACGGTTATTTGTACTTTTTCGCTTGATTTATATATTTAATTGCAACGCATTCACGATAAAATTAAACTGGGATTTAGACCTTTTAATTGAAACCCAGTGTAAGGATAGTTATTCGCCTAGTGATATTTACATTTTCAATGAATTAGTACAAAGCAATTTGCAATTATTTAATTAATTCGACTTCAACCGCATCCGCGATTCAGAAGTATTTCACAATCGCAATTGCTAATCTTCTAATAGTTTTGTTACGAAACTGTTAAACACCAATATTTAAATGCAATAAATTTGTTTTTTGTTTTGTGAACTAATGGATGATAGATCATCAAAGAAGTAAAGTCAGTTGATAAGATATATTGTCACGAATGGAAAAGATGGACTTATAATTTAAAAGTATAAATTCATTAAATTAAAGCAGATATTCGGAGATGGCAAAATAATAAAATGCGCGAGGCAAAAGGTTACAGTCAGAATGCACATAGTGCATCAATCAAAAAAATGACAAATCACCGCTCCTGCTATGCAGAAAGAGGTAGCGGGCTACGTAAGCCAATCAATCGGGTATAAATTAAGCTCGACATGCGTTGGTAAGGGAGACGGTCGGAGACTCCGCCTCATAACACCATGATGTAGTCGTCCGAATTCTGCAACCCACACCGCGTTCGTAAATTAATTGAATATAGTAAACCATTTCCTAAATTATAATAAAACGCGAGTGCCACACCCTCCAGAAAGCTGCCCTCATCATTGTTTAACAAATGTAAGTGTAATCTATTTAATTACTGTAATATTTTGTGCATGTATTGTTTAAAGTGTTACTTTTGGGAATTGTGTTTGAAGGTTTTATTCCGATTCACTAAGTTGATAAGCCAACCATTTTGTCATTTAGTTTTAACTGCTATTTAGTTATTAAATTATATTTTTCTACCAAGTGGTTTGATTCTACCTCTGAAACAAGATCTCGGTAAAGGCTTTTATTAAAGTAATAAGTCGGGTTTAACTTGTTGGGCCAAAAGGGCTTTACAATTTAAACGTGACAATATCATAGATAATCCATAGTTATTGGCAGTAGAATTGATATTTTTCCCCCAAAAAAAAAAAAATGAATATTAGCAGAAAAAGACAAGAGAACTGTTTTCTTCCAGAATTACCATGGATTATAGGAATAATTTTATTCTAAAATTTCTTTGTCAATTCGACATTATAGAATAAACACAGTTGATTATTCATATTTAATTTTCTTTATATGATTAGTTCATTCGTTGACCCTCTAATGTCAGCCTCATTAGTGTGAGAAATTTAATATCAGAGTAGTCCGAAAACAATTCAATAATCGGTAAAACGGCACGTTTGTTGAAACCATATTAATATTTGCTCTGTGTTCATCGAAACGATTTTCCGCCAATAATAGATTTATAACAATGTTAATTTTTAAGTTTAATTGGAATTGTTTGAACGATCATATATTAATTTTGGTGGTTTTTAGCGACAATACAGTCATATAGTACACAGTTGTTATTTAGAGCCAAAGTCAGCGATTATACAGCCTGTACGGTAGAACCATGGACATGTTTCAGTAGGTTCAGTTCAGTTCAGTAGGTGTTCCATATTTTGGACTTCGCCGCAATCACAGGTGTCCACGTCTATTAGACCCCACTTTACCAAGTTTCGCATATTCGCACAGGCTTTTCCACGTTCCCCAATTCTGATGTGACCAGGTGCTGGTTTTTGAGTAAGGGGATAGCTGGTTGGTGGTTCCAGGTCCACTAAACTTAGGAAGCTTTTTCGTCATTTAAGTCGCCTGATCGGATATTGTGCTTTGCGATGGCGGTCGTCAAAAGCCTACCTAAAGTTTTCCGTATATTCCGCAGATGATCGGCTGAACAGAGAGGGCAGCAAAGACAGCTGCTTTGTAGAGCTCACTAAGTGGGGTTGCCTTCATGCATCCTGTAGTGTGTCTGCAGGTTTCGATTAGTGGGACATCGACTAGTTTGGCGTGTGCCTTCACAACCCTGGGTGGGTCTTGGCTGACGTCACGATCTGCCTCCATTGTTGCCTATCCATCATTATCCGCTCTGGATTAACGATATTTAGGATTTGAAGATCCGCTGACAAGTTATCTCTCCAGCGCCACCTAGGTCTCCCCAAGGGACGTTTGCTGACTGGTGCTTTCAGTAATTTTCCTGCCTTGCAACTTTGTCAGCCCATCTGAGTCTTTCCGACTTAATCACTTTGACAATATAAGGTCCTTGGTATATTTCTGCCAGTTCCATGTTGGTTCTGATACCATACTGCTGTGTATTTGCGTATCTTTTTGGTCCATGCATGCCTCTCAACATTTTTCTTTCCGCTATTCTTAGCCGGTTCTCATTTTCGTCTCGCTTCTCGTCTCTTGTCCATAATAGGTCTGATTAAGATGTGGTAGATTTTTATCTTTGTACAACGAGAGATATTCTTAGACCTCATAATGTTTTGTGATTCAAACCAGCAACGATTTCCACTCTGTATCTTCGCATTTATTGCATCGGTCATGTTGTTGTTCAACGTTATCGTAGCCCCCAAATATCTGAATTGGTGTACCCTCTCAAAATTATATATTGGTCCATTGTGACGTTCTGTCTGATTCTGTTCTTTTTGTTTAGTCCTTATGGTAGCCATATATTTTGTTTTTATTTCGTTTATTCTCAACCCAACCTCCTTGGCAGCACTTTCCAGTTTGAAGAATTCTTCTTTATTGGCAACCGTCGAGTTTCCAACGATGTCCATATCATCCGCAAAAGCCAGTATTAGACGTGGTCTCTGGTCTCCAAACAGCAATGTCTCAGGTATGCCCTTGTGAGGTTAATGACTTTTTTGGGTATTCCAAGTTCCGCCATCGCGCTCCACAGCTCGACCCTCAAAATACTATCATATGCTTGCTTAAAATCAATAAACAGCTGGAGAAGGGTTTTATTGAATTCCCAGCATTTCTTCATGAGTTGCCGAATTGTGAATATCTGGTCCACACTGGAGCGGTTCTTCCTGAAGTCGCCTATTTGACAATCAACATGGGGAGTTAATTTTTCCAGTAGGATAAGTGACATCACCTTGAGAATTAGAATTTAGAATGGGGACTATAGTATGGGGGACTTACTTCTTCTTTCCATATTTGACAGATCAAGGGTATGGAACTGTTTTAACAGGGCATGACCTCCATTTTTACCAGGAGCCTTGTTGTTCTTAGGCCAATTTATGTAGCTTAAATCTGTGACAGCAGAAAAATGGATCTATAGATGCTGAATTGGTCCGGGTCCCAGGTTTCAGTAAGGCAATCGCTTTAGCTTTGTTTCCCAACTGTTTGATTTGCTCTGTACATACATCATAAATACCAGCAGCCTTACCATTTTTAAGGGTGTAAATAGCTTAATTGAGTACTTTAGTAGTAAAGGGCAAGTGCAGCAGGTCATTCTCGTTTAGTAGGTCAACAATCTTGATGGCCAGCCGTAGCAGTTGATGAGCCAATTGGTCCGCTGTAACTTTGGTAGCATTTTTCCTACCTATTAGATCTGAATCTAGTTTTTTTTAACCAAGCTCCAGGCAATCTTGCTGCTGCACGTCATATCCAGCTTTTCTATGGCCTCTAACCACTTTTCCTGTCTGGCTCTGCTAAGTTCTTGGGGCAGTTGTGTGCCACAATTCACCGTTTCGTTGCTAAATGGATCTGTTTCGTATAGCTCTGTGTATTTTTTGAGTAGGTGCTTTGGCCCAGCAGACATGTCTGGGATGTAGTTTTGGCTGCATCCTCTGGGGATGTTTTTTTTTATGTTAAATCACTTTTTTGAATGGAATGGTTTGTGTGCTAATATCAGCAAACATATTTAAACCAACATGTCTATGTTGTGTTCTAATGTGTGGAATCTCGATAGCCAGCCTCATCTTTCTCCCTCAACTTTCCTGGTTCCTGCACACTGCATTTAATATGATTGCAAAGTTCTCCTAGTATTTCCTTTTAATTATTTGTTATTCCTTCGACATTTATGCTCGCTAGCGTCAAAGTTGGTTTTGAGAAAAGCTTTTCTTCTGACGTGGACATTCAGTTACTTTCGTAAAACTAGAAAGCTGCTATACTTGAAGAAGAAGTTATACGGGAAGAGAAATATACTATGCTGCAATTGATTATTAAGGGTAAACTCCAATTTTAGGATGGAGTACAATATCATGGCTGCGCAACTTGCGAGATGGTACACATCCAGTGAACTTTTCAAAGCAGCCTTCCAATATCAGGATCGCTATGATGATTGTCAACCTCTGCCACGGAGATGGCACGTGGTATAATCAAAAAAAGCAACTATTCAATTGAGGTGTCTAATGAGACAATTGTCTTAGTGACTTAAAAAAATATCCGGCCAAACGTAAGTTCTTGTGGTATTGCTTACGATAATTCTTACCTTAAAACGTCGAACTGCAAATACAATGAGGCCAACTGCAGATGCCACTATCAAAGTAGACCCAGCTGCCAGGAGGATGTAGAACCATGGACCAGACAGTGTCATTTTCGTATTTTCCGTAGGTTCTGTGGACCTTCTCAGCTCCTTTAGACCTGGTGCTGGTAGAGTTTTCAAACGAATCGGAGATGTGTACTTGGACGAACCTGTACTCCACAATTTGTCATTATTTCACAAATTATTCATAATGAATTTTTAAAAAAGCGAAAACTTGAACATAAAAGCGGAAATTGAATTGCACTCTTTTCCTGTCGAACGTCAATTTTTACTATGCACGTGCCGCAAATAAGACCGTAACAATAGAAAAGCGAGCACAGAAGAGGAGCATTGCAAAAAATACAAATTCGTACAAACCTTTGGAGTTGAATGAATAAATTGAGGCGTCATATTCTTGGGCGGGCTCCAAATTCGGTATGTAAAATTCGGGGCTACTGAGCGCGGATATGTTGGCAACGGAGAGCTCCCCCGAGAACAATACCAGCACGAATTTTTGCTTCAGACCTGAAAAATAAATTCGCTTTGTGAGTGCATATATGTGGCAATAAATCGGACATATTTACGACTCTTAACAGGTCGGGACAAAACTTTTGGGATTCATACGCGTTTTTATTATCAATCTTCTCCTGCTAGTTTTTGCATTCAACATATGTAGTTCTCAAAGTTAGACTGTGACTGATATTTTCATAAAGTTTGAAAAGGATGTCCAGTCATTTTCCGGAAAAATGCTTGCAGGCAAGAAGAAAAATACAGTTCTTCAAATTTAGTAAATTGTTTTTGAAACGGTGAAAATTTACTTGAGAGGCTTAAAAATTTGTCTTTGTAACCAGTTTTCATAGTTTTCAGAAAAATTTAATCACTTTAGTCTTGAAAATTGACTTGGAAACTGACAAAATTGACTTGACAGGCTTAAAAAGTGTCTTTGTAGTCAGTCGTCATAGTTTTCAGATAAATTGAAAGACTTTAGTATTGAAAATTGACTTGTAGACATGAAAAACTACTTTTTCTAGGATTTGTGACAAGAAATTCACACATTTACCCTTGAAAATTGACTTGGACACCAAAAAGTGACTCTGAACCAATGAAAAGTGACATCAGAAGCTTAAAATTTACATTTAAAGTAAGTTTTCATAATTTAAAAAAAAATTAATTTCAAAAGTTTTGAAAACAGTTTTAAATACAGGATATTGACATTAGGTTCATAAAAATTGACTTGAAGACTAACTTTTCCAGTTTTTTTACTTTGCTTTTCATTTTCTTAGAACTCTGGACTATTTTTAGTGCTTTAAAACTGCTTTCAGCTGGAAAATCGAGTTTTAAGACTATCTTCACAACATTTTTGACTTATCAGCCCTGAAAGCCAGTTTGTACACTGTTCATAGTCTTGAAAATGTCATTTCAAGCTCGTTTACTATTAAATTGACTTCTACACTGATCGGTGCAAAAAATTGAGTATTTCTAATAAATTCGGACTGTTTTTAGTGCTTTAAGGCTGAAAAATCTAGAGTAAGACTATTTATAATAGTAAAAGTCAAGTTTCAGACTCTTCAGTAATGAAAGTAAAAAAAATTTAATTTCAAAAGTTTTGAAAACAGTCTTAAATACAGGATATTGACATTAGGTTCATAAAAATTGACTTGAATACTAACTTTTCCAGTTTTTTTACTTTGCTTTTCATTTTCTTAGAACTCTGGACTATTTTTAGTGCTTTAAAACTGCTTTCAGCTTGGAAAATCGAGTTTTAAGACTATCTTCACAACATTTTTGACTTATCAGCCCTGAAAGCCAGTTTGTACACTGTTCATAGTCTTGAAAATGTCATTTCAAGCTTGTTTACTATTAAATTGACTTCTACACTGATCGGTGCAAAAAATTGAGTATTTCTAATAAATTCGGACTGTTTTTAGTGCTTTAAGGCTGAAAAATCTAGAGTAAGACTATTTATAATAGTAAAAGTCAAGTTTCAGACTCTTCAGTAATGAAAGTAAAAAATTTTGGCACTAAATGCTACGATATTAGTCTAAAAAACTAATTTTTAGAAATGATTTAGCCCGAAAATTGAATTTGGACTGTTTACAGTGTTTAATTGAGTTATAGACTTGTTTCAGTCTAGAAAATTGAGTTGTACACCAGTTAAAGTCCTGAAAATAGAGTTTTGGAATTTCTTTAGTCTTAGTAAAGTAATTTATAGCCTTAAAAGTCAACTTTTAGACTAATTTTAGTAGTAAAAAATGAGCACAACAATCTTTGACTGTTTTTAGTGCTTGAAATCCAGTTTCAGACACTAAAAAATGAGCACAACAATCTTTGACTGTTTTTAGTGCTTGAAATCCAGTTTCAGACAGTAGAAAATTAATTGCAGTCTTAAAAAACCAAATTTAAGAGTATTCCTAGTAGTAAATCACAAGTTTTAGACTATTCAGGACAAATTTGGACTTTCACAAGTCCTGAATGTTCAGTTTAAAATTAGTCCAAAAATCCTGTTTTTTTGACTATTTTCAGTGTCAAAAATTTACTTGTAAACCTCCCAGAATCCTTTTCAACCATTTTAGAGTAAAAGATTCAATATAACCCAGGTAGACAGTGGTAATTGCTCCAGATTGATAATAAACTCATTAAGTAGCTATACAGGGTGGTTTTATTATCATGCAAGTTGAAATTTGCTATTTCACTTTTTTGAATTGAATTTGCTGCAATTTTTTCTTTGCCAAAGATTGATTGAAATACAGGGTGCTCAAAAGTTTAGTTGTTACTGTCAAAAGTTTAGTTGTTACTGTCAAAAATTTCCAGTTGTTACTGTCAAAAAAGCGGTCTTTTTTGCTGCAACTAAAAGTATCTGTGGACTAAGCTTCTACACTTGCTTGGGTAGGTATTTTTCAATATTTTTTTTTCAGAATTTCTATGTTTCGTTCATCCTTCAGATTTCAGTTTTTATTTTTGGGTCCTTCAGCCTGTCCAACCGAATAGTTGTTTATAGAAGACTTAAATCTCTTCCTCTAGTTTGTTCTTCCTTTTCTTGTTGACAATATTTATGTTAATAGGCCTTTCAAGTACCTGAACCAGAACTATGCCCTTTTGGAGAGGAAAACAAAGTTCCTCATTGACTTGTAGGTTCTCAGCCAACCAGATACCAACTTCATGTTGATGGTTTCTTCTTCTTCCTCCTTATTTTAAGACTACGTCTTGTTTCTTCCGTTCATCCGGTCTCTTCAGATGCAGATCAAAACGATCAACCCTTTTCCAGATATTTTGTTTCTTCCAAAGCCAAGTTTGGACCATTCTCACCACTTAACATGAAGATATATAAAAAAAGTTGTATTTTTGCTATACCATTCCATTTAACTTTTTCTTAATTTTTATCTGGTATTTTTTATTTTAGTGGCATAGAAACGCCTTCTAACGGTGGATTTGGAAACCTAAAAATGATTTCCAAAGTTTCCTAGAAACAGTATAGTATCTTAGGATTATTTAATGGATACTATTGAAGCGTCTGAAAAAATCATCATGGATAAATGTAAATTTAACTATATTTTAATCACTTTTTTTTTAAAAAAAGTAATAAATTTGTGCTGTATTTTTTCTGTTTGCAGATTTCGTTTCCATTTAGTATGTAGAACCATTTTTAATGCCCCAAAAGAAGAAAATCATAAGGCAAACCTAATTAAGATTCCTCTTTTAACCGAACCAGTGTCCATTAATCAAGACAAAATGGTTTTTATCGCTTTTTATATTACGAAACGTGACTTCATCACCCGATCATAAATTTTAATATTTAATATTTATTAGGCGTTAATATTCGAAGTTTATTTTGAAAAACGTTAATGAAAAATCGAAGTTGCGAGTATTTCGGGATTACTTTTCAATTTCAGCTTTTTATTTATTGGTTTCGTTTCATAGCAAACATTTCGATTGTATTTATTCGAGCTTTTGCAGATGAGACAAACCCGGATTGAAACAATAATAAATGCCACATATCTGTTATAAATCAATTTAAGTGCCGTAAACTAAGATTTATTGCCATCACCGGTGGATGTTCCAAATATATTCGTAATGATTAATTAGAATCGAAAATTGCCGTGAATTTATACCTGTTCTCATTACAGCACTGGAGATAAATGCATTAGCTACTCTTGAGATATTAATGGAACGGGATTTTACCATATTTCTCAAAATGACCTAGAAAAAACTTACCTCCGTCAAAACCTTTTTGACATTTGACGACAATGGAATGATGGGTAACGTTGGTGGAGATGCAGTTTTGAGGAGGGTCCGGTTTACCAGCTGGTACTATGTGGTAAGTGCACGAAATCCTCTGCCAACCAATTTCGTTTCTGCCCCAACACTGTAATGTTCCATAGTCGGCTGCCTCATGAGGAACGTACGTCAACACACTGGTGCCGTTTTCTTCTTTCGAATGTCTGGTCAGATCCCTTGAAATGCCCGGAGTACTGTTGAAACTCCATCGAAATTCGATGGCCGTTGGCTCAGAATCCACCTGTTAAACCATAATTTGAAATGAAATGATGATGACCTGATTTGATGGTTGGTCAAATTATGATTTTGTCAAATTACGTCATTTACTTTGCTCCTTACTGGTCCATGGAGCGTAACAACAAATAATGTTTTTTAAGTAATATAATATGCTATTCGCAATTGAAGAAAGTCTCATTTGAAGAAATCATTCTCTTTTCCGTATATATTCATCTAGCAGGGTTATCTTAATTGCGCGTTTTGTGAAACATCCGGCGCACAACACATAACGTTTCTTATTACTTGAATGTGTGTTGTTAATGTCCCTAAAGTGCCCGAATCCTGTTCGAATTAATGTTCCATGTAGGCTAAGCACGCCCGTTGCACGTAATTTTAGAGTTAATCACGTGATAATATTACTAGCTACCGGATTTATGAAGTCTAGTATTCTGCTTACGAATATTAAAACAATTCTTCCAAGAACAGTTTGACAGACTTTGGTAGGTACTTCATAGCAAATAGGTGGATGCAGTATAACAAAGAAAAGAGAACCAGGAGAGGACCATTCTAGAGTTTTCATTAATTATCCAAATATTTAAATGACATTGACATAACTTTCTGATAATTTTTCTTCTTTTACAAACTTTTGTATTTAACATTTTTTTGTATTTCGCAAAACTAATAACATAATGAACTTTAGTACATAGCACATCTCTAGTGCTAGTCATAACTAGTTGAGGGATTTTGGAAATTTGAGTGTTATTGCATATTGCGATATATTGTCATTATTAAAGATATTCCTTAAGATTATCCACTACAGAATATCAATAAAGTGCGAAAGAAACATCGGATCCACACAATTTGGATTCAGACGAGGTTTAAGCACGAGAGAAGCATTAGTTGCGACTCAAGTACTGATTTAGAACTGCAATGTGTTCCCAACAGACGTAGAATGGCTCAAAAGTAACAAATATGCATACTAGAACATCAGCGGAATCGATCTATGCCGGTCTTGAGACGAAAGAATACAAATTGGCACAGATTGACCACGAACGAGCCAAATTCAGCGTCCAATGTGGTCCCAACATACGAAGAATGGCTCAAAAGTAACAAATATGCAGACTAGAACATCAGCGGAATCGATCTATGCCGGTTTTGAGACGAAATAATACAATTTGGCACAGATTGACCACGAACGAGTGAAATCCAGCTACCAATGTGGTCCCAACAGACGTAGAATGGCTCAAAAGTAACAAATATGCAGACTAGAACATCAGCGGAATCGATCTATGCCGGTTTTGAGACGAAAGAATACAAATTGGCACAGATTGACCACGAACGAGCCAAATTCAGCGTCCAATGTGGTCCCAACAGACGTAGAATGGCTCAAAAGTAACCACATCAGAGAAATCTTCAATTTATATTCTGAAGCCATCTTTCAGGAAGCCGTAGAAGAACGCAACGTGGGCGTTAAGGTGAATAGTGTATGGGTCAACAATATTCGTTATGCGGACGACACAGTTCTAATTGCAGATAACATGGAGGATTTGCGGGATATGCTTGGGACTGTCGGGGAATGCAGTAAGAACATGGGCCTCAATATCAACACCAAGAAGACTAAATTTATGATAATTACTCGAAAGCCACAAGAATTCCAAAACTCATTTAAATATCTAGGAACGTGGCTGTGTGAAAACTGGGAATCAGACACAGAAATCAGATGCCGGATTGAAAATGCCCGCAGTGCGTTCATGAAATTCAAAAAAGTGCTCACCAATACTGATTTCGATCTTGGCTTGAGAATTAGATTTGTCAAACGCTATGTCTGGACACTGTTGCTTTATGGCATGGAGGGATGGACACTGGAAGCATTCGAGATGTGGGTCTATAGGCGTGTACTGAGTATTACGCCCATGGACTGCGAAGAAGAACCAATGATGCGGTCTTGAGGATAATCAATAAAGACCGCGAACTGTTAGACACCATTAAACGTCGAAAAACAGCATACCTGAGCCACGTAATACGCAACGAGAGGTACCAATTCCTGCTATTGATGATTGAGGGGAAGATTGAGGGAAAGAGAGGAATCGGCAGGAAAAAGATGTTATGGCTCCGCAACGTTAGGCAGTGGACAGGACTGATGACAATGCAAGAACTAATGCATACCATATGTAATAAGGAAGAGTGGACAAATGTGATCGCAAACATCCATTAATGGACACGCAGCAGAAGAAGAAGAAGTAGACTTGACGGCAAATAACTACGCATAACTAAGAACTTATACTGAAACCAATCAGCTTTCGCTAGAATGCTAAAACAGAGGAAGTGTGCAAATCTTAATAGGAGTAAGCCAGGGATGTATATCCTCTGATATTCATCATGTACTCAGAGGCAATTTTCCAAGAAGCCCAAGAATACACAGAAGCAGAAGTTCTATTAACTGGTGAACGAATAAACAATTTTAGATATGCCGATGACACCGTCATATTTGCAGATACTGCACAGGGACTGCAGCTTTTATTGGACAGGGTAGTTAAAGGTAAAAGTCATGGTAATTAGTAAAGAAAGAATTGGAGAAGTACAGTTCAGTTTAGAGTGTCATATCTCGCACAGTACTAAATGACCCATGGGACCATTCCCAAGAAATAAAAACAAGAATTGAAAAAGCAAGAAGACTGAGGACAATGCAACAACTGAGGACATTGTGTTTATATTGGAAGATATAGCTGAGATCGTGTCAATGCTACAGGAATTGAATCAGGAGTCAGAGAGAGTGGGTCTGAAAACTGAATTATTCAAAAACAAAATTAATAACCTCAGGAAATGTTCAAATACTCATAGACAACGTTATTATCCAAGTAATTGATGAATACAACTACTAAGGCCACACCATCAAACTTGGAAAAGACAACCAAGACAGCGAGATTAAGAGACGTGTCCAACTCTCTTGGGCAGCATCTGGAAAAATGTCCCATATACTAAGAGAACGCAATTACCATCAATTTAAAAAGAAAAGTGTATGATACATGTATCCTGCCAGTATCTACCTATAAACTTGAGACAGTTGCTCTCTGAGTAATGCAAAGGGAAATGGAGAGGTCGATGCTTGGAATATCTTTCAGAGATAAAATTAGGAATGAAGAGATCCGCAGAAGAACGGACGTTAAGGACATAGTGGAAAGAATTGCGGAACTAAATTGATGGCAATGGGCGGGCAATTGCGGAACTGATGGCAATGGGCGGGTCACATCGCAAGACAGAAGAATCGGAGGTGGACACCAAAAAGCATGCAGTGGCGACCCAAGAAAACGAAAAGAGTGTTGGTAGACCCCCTGCGATAGATAGACGATATCTGACAAATTGCCGGTAATCGATGATATCTGGGTGCGTCTTGAAACGAGGGAAGGGAGTTGTAGAATGTGTCAGGAAACGGCCATTGTCAGCTTCTTCTGTCACATTCTATCAACACTTCTCTTGAAAATTCCGTTCGCTGCATTCAAGAATTAGGCCCCAGGTGGCTCAGAACAGAGGGGAATGGAAGATGTTAAGAATGTCCAGGAGTGGTCAAATGAGGGCTGACAAAGACGAATAATATACAGGGTACTCCATTGAAAATATGTAGTTAAGAATATGTAAAAACAGCTATTTATGTAACCAGTTACGAAAAGATCGATTTTGTGTAACGAATGAATGTTTGTAGGGCGAGCGCAGCGAGGTCCTACAATTTGAATGAGTTACACAATAAGACATTTTCGAAACGTGTTGCATACATAATTTTTTCTAATTTTGACCAAAACGCGGTAAAAACCATCTTTTAAAGTGATTTAACACAAATATTCACTTTCATAGCACCTTGTATAAACTGTGACAACGACATGTTATGATGGATGTCGCCCATATGTTTCTACGGAAATGCATAAAAACAGGGAGTGATGAAATGAACTTTTCATAACTAGTTACATAAAGTGATACTTTTCGTAACTAGTTACGAAAAGTAAAACGTTTTGTCACTCTAATCAGTTTTGAAAAGTGTCACTTTATATGCCAAAATTAGAAAAAAGCTATTTTTCTACTATTGCTATATAAGAGTTGGTGCAAACCAAAAAACATTTAAACAAGGACACAAACCAAATTTTCCTAGAATAGCTAGTTAATATGAGGAGGGATGAAATGAGTGTTAAAAGTGCATAACTATTAATAAATAAACCGATTTAAATTATTTAATCAACTATTATTTGAATCACACTGTATACTGTTTAAAAGTTCTGGTTCACAGCCGTAAGCGGTTCACGTTTACACCAAACTTTCCGCATCTCGTAAAATATAATATTTCCATCATTTACACTTGATCGGTCTCCAATTCCACTCGAAATAGTTTCACCACAATGCCTTCATTTCTTCGGGCAAATTTCCATTTTATCTATAACCAGAACGTTCTCGCGAAGAAGTTCGTTTATTTTTCCTTTCAACTTATTGGACGTTGCACAACGAAAAGTTTCTGAAGGTATAAAGTTCAGGAGCAATTACAGTTGCATGTCGCCAGACCGAAGCAAGTTTTTCATCTGATGTCACCGGGACCGAAATGCAGGAAAGAATTTAACGTGCGCAATCTAAATCGGATGTCCTAAAGCAATTGAATACGCTCTCCACACGTAGTTTCAATTACTTTTGACAACCGCCCCTTTTACGTAAAAAGAAATGCGACACCGCAAACGTCGTGATAATTAAAAACCCTTTGTTCTTGGCCGAATTAGAGATCGGAATCAAGAACAAAACTTTCTAGTGTGAAATTCGAATCTATTATTCCAAATTCTCTCGAAAGGATCTGGCTTAGAGCTAACTTTGATTATTTTTCATGACCCAGTTCCAGCCAGACGGATGTTTGAATGCGCCGCTGGTGTATTTAGAAATCGATTAAGACTCCCTCGAGGATTGAATTTGTTTTTCAAGTCAGCCCTTTTACCGATGATATGGATGCTATTTAAGTGTTCCCGTTGTCTGCTTTTATTTTACTGCCTACGTTTTCCACAAGACTCAACTGTGTCACAAACTTATTACAATCAGAACAAAATAGTTATCTAGAGGTGTAGAAAGTAATATTTGTTGTGAGTGATTAATTAAATAAAACAGGAATTCGACTGTATTGAAGAAGCCCAAAAAATGGTACAAATTTAAAACAAAACGTTTCTTCTTTCCAAGATAATGAAGAAGAATGCAACTGTAAGTAACTTTTTTCTTACTCTAGTCAAAGAATGAGAAACGAAACGGAAAAAATAACTCTTACCACCAATTCCGCAAATAAATTTAGAATAACGCAAAGAGCCATTAAAAGAATGATGTTGGAAATAAGTCTTAGAGACCATGTTGAGAGCGTAAAGGCCAGGAGAAGAACACGAGTTGAGGATGGCATAGTCAGAATAGCTCGGATGAAGTGGAGATGGGTTGGACACGTCGCACCCCAAGAAGTGCTGGTAGACCGCAGAAACGTTGGCTGGATGATATTAGAGAGAAGGCTGGTAGAGACTGGCATCCGATGGCACACCACAAAGAAGCATGGAAGACGGAAGGGAAGGCCTGTGTCCAGGAGTGAACCACGAAAGGCTGTTGAAAGAAGAAGAAGAAGAAGATTTAGGGTAGTGGTTTAAGTATGGTTCTCTGACATATTTGAAAAATTGGGAATATCTAAAAGAAAACAAGACAACATGTTTATGGATGTTGACCATAATATGATATATCTGGTTCCAGGTGTTGCAAAAACATGGTACTACTTATGAAAAAATCATTGAACTAAGCGCTCTGCTCTAGAATTACGTTCACCGATTCCAAATCTGTCCACTGTTTGCCTTATATGATCATCCATTTTTGTATTCCCAACGTTGGATTTGAAATCGACCATCAAAACAGTGATTTCCCTATTCGGAATGGCTCACAAAACATCCTCCAGATCCCATAGAACGTTTCTACAACATCATATGATGCGTTAAGTGTTGGGGCAATGAACTATTGGAATGGACTGACTTCATAATTTAGTGAGAAACCAAATATATTTCATCCCAATTAACCAAAGATTCAGCTCAATTGTCAAGAAAGCTGTCACATATCCTGGGGCAGATGTACCTTCTGACCATGTACTGTTGGTGGCGTCTTGAAATTTCCTAGTTAAGTCAAAGAAAGTCAACGACACAGCGACGAGTGGCGTTGGAAACATTAAAGGATCCAATAATAAAAGCTGAAATGTGTAATGAGATAAACACACAAATTCAAACAATAACATCGAATATTGGAGAAGACCCGACGCAATCTTGGACAAAAATTCCGNGCATATCAGATATNCCGTCCNCGNAGCNNGTTCGNCNGCNNNNCCANCCANNCCNNCGCGTGNGGNTATCTCCGNCNCNANNGGAGACGGGANNNGTATCGGGCTAAACGNCNGTTCCCNATNNNAAGNATACACGTAGNGGNTCTATNACGCNACNACNNAANNCCAGTCNTTCCCGGGAGGCGCTNCTATANGAACTGTGTTACCACTGTAGGTCNNCGATTTATGNGNAANGCACTTGTCGTCTATCGTTAAGTAGTTNGNGNGTGANTNACTGCGCANTNGCGGGCNATNGTNAGCCCCNAGTGNNCTTNTTGCGTGAAAANATTCCCAATGNTGGACGTNCCNGACCCTNTGGCGNGANAANAGGATACTACCCACCTATNCANTNGGNNGTTCNCAAAATNNGTTGAGTGCTNNTCACAAATTTANGGCTTTAGTTACGCTCGGAATATNAGTCCTAAACACGGAGTCAGGTANTGTNTTATGTGAGACTATATTTGTGTGGCGGTTTAGAAATGATTTAGCCCGAAAATTGAATTTGGACTGTTTACAGTGTTTAATTGAGTTATAGACTTGTTTCAGTCCAGAAAATTGAGTTGTACACCAGTTAAAGTCCTGAAAATAGAGTTTTAGAATTTCTTTAGTCTTAGTAAAGTAATTTATAGCCTTAAAAGTGAACTTTTAGACTAATTTTAGTAGTAAAAAATGAGCACAACAATCTTTGACTGTTTTTAGTGCTTGAAATCCAGTTTCAGACACTAGAAAATTAATTGCAGTCTTGAAAAACCAAATTTAAGAGTATTCCTAGTAGTAAATCACAAGTTTTAGACTATTCAGGACAAATTTGGACTTTCACAAGTCCTGAATGTTCAGTTTAAAATTAGTCCAAAAATCCTGTTTTTTTGACTATTTTCAGTGTCAAAAATTTACTTGTAAACCTCCCAGATGACCAGAATCCTTTTCAACCATTTTAGAGTAAAAGATCCAATATAACCCAGGTAAACAGTGGTAATTGCTCCAGATTGATAATAAACTCATTAAATAGCTATACAGGATGGTTTTATTATCATGCAAGTTGAAATTTGCTTTTCCACTTTTTTGAATTGAATTTGCTGCAATTTTTTCTTTGCCAAGGATTGATTGAAATACAGGGTGCTCAAAAGTTTAGTTGTTACTGTCAAAAATTTCCAGTTGTTACTGTCAAAAAAGCGGTATTTTTTGCTGCAACTAAAAGTATCTGTGGACTAAGCTTCTACACTTGCTTGGGTAGGTATTTTTCAATTTTTTTTTTTCAGAATTTCTATGTTTCGTTCATCCTTCAGATTTCAGTTTTTATTTTTGGGTCCTTCAGTCTGTCTAAGCGAATAGTTGTTTATAGAAGACTTAAATATCTTCCTCTAGTTTGTTCTTCCTTTTCTTGTTGACAATATTTATGTTAATAGGCCTTTCAAGTACCTGAACCAGAACTATGCCCTTTTGGAGAGGAAAACAAAGTTCCTCATTGACTTGTAGGTTCTCAGCCAACCAGATACCAACTTCATGTTGATGGTTTCTTCTTCTTCCTCCTTATTTTAAGACTACGTCTTGTTTCTTCCGTTCATCCGGTCTCTTCAGATGCAGATCGAAACGATCAACCCTTTTCCAGATATTTTGTTTCTTCCAAAGCCAAGTTTGGACCATTCTCACCATTTAACTTTTCTTTAATTTTTATCTGGTATTTTTTATTTTAGTGGCATAGAAACGCCTTCTAACGGTGGATTTGGAAACCTAAAAATGATTTCCAAAGTTTCCTAGAAACAGCCGAGTGCACGGCTCATTGGGACACCCTGTACATATGTATAGTATCTTAGGATTATTTAATGGATACTATTGAAGTGTCCCAAAGAAGAAAATCATAAGGCAAACCTAATTAAGATTCCTCTTTTAACCGAACCAGTGTCCATTAATCAAGACAAAATGGTTTTTATCGCTTTTTATATTACGAAACGTGACTTCATCACCCGATCATAAATTTTAATATTTAATATTTATTAGGCGTTAATATTCGAAGTTTATTTTGAAAAACGTTAATGAAAAATCGAAGTTGCGAGTATTTCGGGATTACTTTTCAATTTCAGTTTTTTATTTATTGGTTTCGTTTCATAGCAAACATTTCGATTGTATTTATTCGAGCTTTTGCAGATGAGACAAACCCGGATTGAAACAATAATAAATGCCACATATCTGTTATAAATCAATTTAAGTGCCGTAAACTAAGATTTATTGCCATCACCGGTGGATGTTCCAAATATATTCGTAATGATTAATTAGAATCGAAAATTGCCGTGAATTTATACCTGTTCTCATTACAGCACTGGAGATAAATGCATTAGCTACTCTTGAGATATTAATGGAACGGGATTTTACCATATTTCTCAAAATGACCTAGAAAAAACTTACCTCCGTCAAAACCTTTTTGACATTTGACGACAATGGAATGATGGGTAACGTTGGTGGAGATGCAGTTTTGAGGAGGGTCCGGTTTACCAGCTGGTACTATGTGGTAAGTGCACGAAATCCTCTGCCAACCAATTTCGTTTCTGCCCCAACACTGTAAGGTTCCATAGTCGGCTGCCTCATGAGGAACGTACGTCAACACACTGGTGCCGTTTTCTTCTTTGGAATGTCTGGTCAGATCCCTTGAAATGCCCGGAGTACTGTTGAAACTCCATCGAAATTCGATGGCCGTTGGCTCAGAATCCACCTGTTAAACCATAATTTGAAATGAAATATAAGTCAATGATTTCTCAGTGGAGTTGGAGTGGTAAGGAATAACACATAGTCGTAGACGATGACCTGATTTGATGGTTGGTCAAATTATGATTTTGTCAAATTACGTCATTTACTTTGCTCCTTACTGGTCCATGGAGCAATATAATATGTTATTCGCAATTGAAGAAAGTCTCATTTGAAGAAATCATTCTGTTTTCCATATATATTCATCTAGCAGGGTTATCTTAATTGCGCGTTTTGTGAAACATCCGGCGCACAACACATAACGTTTCTTATTACTTGAATGTGTGTTGTTAATGTCCCTAAAGTGCCCGAATCCTGTTCGAATTAATGTTCCATGTAGGCTAAGCACGCCCGTTGCACGTAATTTTAGAGTTAATCACGTGATAATATTACTAGCTACCGGATTTATGAAGTCTAGTATTCTGCTTACGAATATTAAAACAATTCTTCCAAGAACAGTTGACAGACTTTGGTAGGTACTTCATAGCAAATAGGTGGATGCAGTATAACATAGAAAAGAGAACCAGTAGAGGACCATTCTAGAGTTTTCATTAATTATTCAAATATTTAAATGACATTGACATAACTTGACATTGCAAACTTTTGTATTTAAAATTTTTTTGTATTTCTCGAAACTAATGAGATAATGAACTTTATCGCTGACTCACCCTGTACATAGCATATTTCTAGTGCTAGTCATAACTAGTTGAGGGATTTTGGAAATTTGAATTTTATTGCATATTGCGATATATTGTCATTATTAATGATATTCCTTAAGATTATCCACTACAGAATATCAATAAAGTGCGAAAGAAACATCGGATCCACACAATTTGGATTCAGACGCGGTTTAAGCACGAGAGAAGCATTAGTTGCGACTCAAGTACTGATTCAGAACTGCAATGTGGTCCCAACAGACGTAGAATGGCTCAAAAGTAACAAATATGCATACTAGAACATCAGCGGAATCGATCTATGCCGGTCTTGAGACGAAAGAATACAAATTGGCACAGATTGACCACGAACAAGCCAAATTCAGCGTCCAATGTGGTCCCAACAGACGTAGAAGGGCCCAAAAGTAACAAATATGCATACTAGAATATCAGCGGAATCGATCTATGCCGGTTTTGAGACGAAATAATACAATTTGGCACAGATTGACCACGAACGAGTGAAATCCAGCTACCAATGTGGTCCCAACAGACGTAGAATGGCTCAAAAGTAACAATTGTGAAGACTAGAACAACACCGGAATCGATCTTTGCCGGTTTTGAGATGAAAGAATACAAATTGGCACAGATTGACCACGAACGAGCCAAATTCAGCGTCCAATGTGGTCCCAACAGACGTAGAATGGCTCAAAAGTAACCACATCAGAGAAATCTTCAATTTATATTCTGAAGCCATCTTTCAGGAAGCCCTAGAAGAACGCAACGTGGGCGTTAAGGTGAATAGTGTATGGGTCAACAATATTCGTTATGCGGACGACACAGTTCTAATTGCAGATAACATGGAGGGTTTGCGGGATATGCTTGGGACTGTCGGGGAATGTAGTAAGAACATGCCTCAATATCAAAACCAAGAAGACTAAATTTATGATAATTACTCGAAAGCCACAAGAATTCCAAAACTCATTTAAATATCTAGGAACGTGGCTGTGTGAAAACTGGGAATCAGACACAGAAATCAGATGCCGGATTGAAAATGCCCGAGTGCGTAAGCCCAAGAATACACAGAAATTCTATTAACTGGCGAACGAATAAACAATTTTAGATATGGCGATGACACCGTCATATTTGCAGATACTGCACAGGGACTGCAGCTTTTATTGGACAGGGTAGTTAAAGGTAAAACTCATGGTAATTAGTAAAGAAAGAATTGGAGAAGTACAGTTCAGTTTAGAGTGTCATATCTCGCACAGTACTAAATGATCCATAGGACCATTCCCAACAAATAAAAACAAGAATTGAAAAAGCAAGAAGACTGAGGACAATGCAACAACTGAGGACATTGTGTATATATTGGAAGATATATCTGAGATCGTGTCAATGCTACAGGAATTGAATCAGGAGTCAGAGAGAGTGGGTCTGAAAACTGAATTATTCAAAAACAAAATTAATAACCCCAGGAAATGTTCAAATACTCGTAGACAACGTTATTATCCAAGTAATTGATGAATACAACTACTAAGGCCACACCATCAAACTTGGAAAAAACAACCAAGAAAGCGAGATTAAGAGACGTGTCCAACTCTCTTGGGCAGCATCTGGAAAAATGTCCCATATACTAAGAGAACGCAATTACCATCAATTTAAAAAGAAAAGTGTATGATACATGTATCCTGCCAGTATCTACCTATAAACTTGAGACAGTTGCTCTAACACAAGTTAATGCGAAAAGTCTACGAGTAATACAAAGGGAAATGGAGAGGTCGAATATCTTTCAGAGATAAAATTAGGAATGAAGAGATCCGCAGAAGAACGGACGTTAAGGACATAGTGGAAAGAATTGCGGAACTGAATTGATGGCAATGGGCGGGTCACATCGCAAGACAGAAGAATCGGAGGTGGACACCAAAAAGCATGCAGTGGCGACCCAAGAAAACGAAAAGAGTTAAAGCGATAGATAGACGATATCTGACAAATTGCCGGTAATCGATGATATCTGGGTGCGTCTTGAAACGAGGGAAGGGAGTTGTAGAATGTGTCAAGAACTCGCCATTATCAGCTTCTTCTGTCACATTCTATCAACACTTCTCTTGAAAATTCCGTTCGCTGCATTCAAGAATTAGGCCCCAGGTGGCTCAGAACAGAGGGGAATGGAAGATGTTAAGAATGTCCAGGAGTGGTCAAATGAGGGCTGACAAAGACGAATAATATACAGGGTACTCCATTGAAAATATGTAGTTAAGAATATGTAAAAACAGCTATTTATGTAACCAGTTACGAAAAGATCGATTTTGTGTAACGAATGAATGTTTGTAGGGCGAGCGCAGCGAGGTCCTACAATTTGAATGAGTTACACAATAAGACATTTTCGAAACGTGTTGCATACATAATTTTTTCTAATTTTGACCAAAAAGCGGTAAAAACCATCTTTTAAAGTGATTTAACACAAATATTCACTTTCATAGCACCTTGTATAAACTGTGACAACGACATGTTATGATGGATGTCGCCCATATGTTTCTACGGAAATGCATAAAAACAGGGAGTGATGAAATGAACTTTTCATAACTAGTTACATAAAGTGATACTTTTCGTTACTAGTTACGAAAAGTAAAACGTTTTGTCACTCTAATCAGTTTTGAAAAGTGTCACTTTATATGCCAAAATTAGAAAATAGTATATTATAAACCTAGGGACTAAAGTGGTTCTTTTAATTCCGCGGCGAAAGGTTTGTACACTTCGCTAAGGGATTAAAAGACACTTTAGTCACGAGGTTCATATACTATTTTATGCACTTTAGAATGCGAGAAACTAAAAATAAAAAAAAATTACAAAACTAACAGTGGTTACAACGGTACTCTCGTATTACTGATAGTTGTTATTGATTGTTGTTGGCATGGTGGATTCACTTAAAATTTATTGTGCCCTGGAAGTGTTGCTATGGCACAAAACAAATGTCAATCAGTTGTTATCAAACGGTGAGTCCAGAAAAATCGTATTTTTTGAAAATGAACATTGAAGAGGCCGCCCAAGAGGCCATCGCTAGCCTTCTTCCAGAAAAATCTCGCGAGTCTTACAAAAAACAGTTTCGTGTTTACCAATAATGGTGCGTTGAACAGAATGCAGAGAATTTTACGGATGAAAAGGTGCTCCTGGCTTACTTCCTGCAGAAGTCTAAGAAGCTCAAGGCATCTTCTCTATGGAGCAAATATTCCATGATCAAATCCACGATAATATCTGAAGCAATCGTCGACATCAGCAAATACAGTAAACTCCAGGCATTTCTAAAGAGACAGAATGACCATTATAAGCCGAAGAAGTCCAAGACATTGGATTTCGACCATATAAGAGAATTTCTTCAAAATGCTCCAGATGAACAATATCTAGCCCAAAAGGTAAGATTATTTTCTTTACTTTGAATATTTTCCTGATAGTACTACTAAAAATAACACCATTGATTATTTTTGTCTACAAAACTACAAAATGTACTGACAGGAGACAATTTTGTTGCAGGTGGTGCTGATTATGGGAGTCGCTGGAGCATGTCGAGGAAAGGAGCTCTGCCAGCTAGACTGCAACGATGTCTCGGATCATAAAAGCTTTTTTCTGGTAAATCTACGGGGTACAAAATCAGGAAAGGATCGCTTGTTTGTGATAAAAACGTCTGGCGAAAACTCTACGAATGTAGTGGAATTAGTGACAAAGTATATTGATCTAAGGCCACCTACAAAGCATACACGATTTTTTGTGTCTTACAAAAATGGGAAATGCATGACTCAGCCCATAGGAAAAAATACATTTGGACAGCTACCAAGGAGAATTGCTGGCTACTTGAGACTATCAAACGTTTTCGCAGATCATCAGCTTCTTTACTTGCCGACTCTGGATCAACCATAGATGTGTTGAAAAGACATGGTGGCTGGAAAAGCAGTTCTGTTGCTGAAGGTTATGTTGAAAATTCATTGTATCAAAAGAAGAATGTTGCCGATCAAATATCCACCAATGTCTTCTCCGATGTTGATATGGCATCAGCATCAACCATAGAAAGATCAATTTCAGAAAATGAGACAACGGCAACGGCGACTGCTACGTATGTGCAGAATATGTTTACTACTAAAAATGTTGCTTCCAATTGTCCACCCTTCGTTAGCCTTGCAAACTGCACCAAAGTCAATATAAATGTAAATATATATAATAATAAGAACTAGATTTAAGTTATGTTTATGTTAATTATCCTTTTTCGTCCTTACACTTTAACAAATAAATAAAATTTCAATAAAATAATTGTTTAATTTGGAAGAATTTACTTTAAATCCCCCAGGGATTAAAATTACTTTTAATCCCTGCGGGATTAAAAGTGTCTCTTTTATCCCTCAAATGAGGGATTCCCCCTAAAGTGAGGGATAATCCCTAAAGTGCATAAAAGCTATTTTTTCTACTATTGCTATATAAGAGTTGGTGCAAACTAGAAAACATTTAAACAAGGACACAAACCAAATTTTCTTAGAATAGCTAGTTAATATGAGGAGGGAAAGTGCATAACTATTAATAAATAAACCGATTGAAATTATTTAATCAACTATTATTTGAATCACACTGTATACTGTTTAAAAGTTCTGGTTCACAGCCGTAAGCGGTTCACGTTTACACCAAACTTTCCGCATCTCGTAAAATATAATATTTCCATCATTTACACTTGATCGGTCTCCAATTCCACTCGAAATAGTTTCACCACAATGCCTTCATTTCTTCGGGCAAATTTCCATTTTATCTATAACCAGAACGTTCTCGCGAAGAAGTTCGTTTATTTTTCCTTTCAACTTATTGGACGTTGCACAACGAAAAGTTTCCAAAGGTATAAAGTTCAGGAGCAATTACAGTTGCATGTCGCCAGACCGAAGCAAGTTTTTCATCTGATGTCACCGGGACCGAAATGCAGGAAAGAATTTAACGTGCGCAATCTAAATCGGATGTCCTAAAGCAATTGAATACGCTCTCACACGTAGTTCCAATTACTTTTGACAACCGCCCCTTTTACGTAAAAAGAAATGCGACACCGCAAACGTCGTGATAATTAAAAACCCTTTGTTCTTGGCCGAATTAGAGATCGGAATCAAGAACAAAACTTTCTAGTGTGAAATTCGAATCTATTATTCCAAATTCTCTCGAAAGGATCTGGCTTAGAGCTAACTTTGATTATTTTTCATGACCCAGTTCCAGCCAGACGGATGTTTGAATGCGCCGCTGGTGTATTTAGAAATCGATTAAGACTCCCTCGAGGATTGAATTTGTTTTTCAAGTCAGCCCTTTTACCGATGATATGGATGCTATTTAAGTGTTCCCGTTGTCTGCTTTTATTTTACTGCCTACGTTTTCCACAAGACTCAACTGTGTCACAAACTTATTACAATCAGAACAAAATAGTTATCTAGAGGTGTAGAAAGTAATTTTTGTAGTGAGTGATTAATTAAATTCTGGTATATTACTGTATTGAAGAAGCCCAAAAAATGGTACAAGTTTAAAAGAAAAAATTTCTTCTTTCCAAGATAATGACAATAATTAGGTTCCACCATGCATTTTTTTATTGGGTTCTAAGAATGCAACTGTAAGTAACTTTTTTCTTACTCTAGTCAAAGAACGCGAAAAGAAAGTAAAACAATCATTCTTACCACCAATTCCGCAAATAAATTTAGAATATCGCAAAGAGCCATTAAAGGAATGATGTTGGGAATAAGTCTTAGAGACCATGTTGAGAGCGTAAAGATCAGGAGAAGAACACGAGTCGAGGATGGCATAGTCAGAATAGCTCGGATGAAGTGGAGCTGGGTTGGACACGTCGCACCCCAAGACGAGTTCAAGTGAACAGCGTTTACGTAAAAGAAGTGCTGGTAGACCGCAGAAACGTTGGCTGGATGATATTAGAGAGAAGGCTGGTAGAGACTGGCATCCGATGGCACACCACAAAGAAGCATGGAAGACGGAAAGGAAGACCTATGCCCAGGAGTGAACCACGAAAGGCTGTTGAAAGAAGAAGAAGAAGAAGATTTAGGGTAGTGTTTTAAGTATGGTTCTCTGACATGTTTGAAAAATTGGGAATATCTAAAAGAAAACAAGACATGTTTATGGATGTTGACCATAATATGATATATCTGGTTCCAGGTGTTGCAAAAACATGGTACTACTTATGAAAAAATCATTGAACTAAGCGCTCTGCTCTAGAATTACGTTCACCGATTCCAAATCTGTCCACTGTTTGCCTTATATAATCCATTTTTGTATTCCCAACCTTGGATTTGAAATCGACCATCAAAACAGTGATTTCCCTATTCGGAATGGCTCACAAGACATCCTCCAGATCCCATAGAACGTTTCTACAACATCATATGATGCGTTAAGTGTTGGGGCAATGAACTATTGGAATGGACTGACTTCATAATTTAGTGAGAAACCAAATATATTTCATCCCAATTAACCAGAGATTCAGCTCAATTGTCAAGAAAGCTGTCACATATCCTGGGGCAGATGTACCTTCTGACCATGTACTGTTGGTGGCCGTCTTGAACATTTGGTAGTTAAGTCAAAGAAAGTCAACGACACAGCGACGAATGGCGTTGGAAACATTAAAGGATCCAATAATAAAAGCCGAACTAATAAGAGTAAAGATTAGAATAGCAAAAAACGAATAGAAATGAAACATGGATGTTTGAGATGAAAGAGCTACGATTTTTCAAAAAGTCAAAAAATTCAATTTTTGTCAAAAGTGCAATTTTGGCAAATCTAAAAGCATAAAAAATACTCGAATTTCGTAGAAACGAATTTCCTGCGAATTTAAATAAAAGAGCTACGATTTTTCAAAAAGTCAAAAAATTCAATTTTTGTAAAAAGTGCAATTTTTGCAAATTTTTATTTTGCTCTATAAGGGTTCCAATGCACAGCAAAGAGCATATTTATACAAAAGAACCTTAAATTAGGTGAAATAAGCACAAAAAAAGCACTTTACAATTCTTCACTTTTCAAAAAAATTGAAAGAATGGGGGGATACTAGAGAGGTTTTTTAGGTACTTTTTGAAATTCAATATCTCGGTAACATGAGGAGCTAAGGAGGCCATTTTAAACCTATTTTGTAGTATTTCTTATGCTTTTTCGAATGACGTAGGAACGAATTTCCCGTGAATTTAAATAAAAGAGCTACGATTTTTCAAAAAGTCAAAAAATTCAATATTTGTCAAAAGTGCAATTTTTGCAAATTTTTATTTTGCTCTATAAGGATTCCAATGCAGAGCAAAGGGCATATTTATACAAAAGAACCTTAAATTAAGTGTAATAAGCACAAAAAAAGCACTTTAAAATTTTTCACTTTTCAAAAAAAATGAAAGAATGGGGGGGTACTAGAGAGGTTTTTTAGGTACTCTTTGAAATTCAATATCTCGGTAACATGAGGAGCTAGAGAGACCATTTTAAACCTATTTTGTATTATTTTTTATGCTTTTTCGAATGGCGTAGGAACGAATTTCCTGCGAATCTAAATAAAAGAGCTACGATTTTTCAAAAAGTAAAAAAATTCAATTTTTGTAAAAAGTGAAATTTTTGCAAATTTTTATTTTGCTCTATAAGGGTTCCAATGCACAGCAAAGAGCATATTTATACAAAAGAACCTTAAATTAGGTGAAATAAGCACAAAAAAAGCACTTTAAAATTTTTCACTTTTCAAAAAAATTGAAAGAATGGGGGGGTACTAGAGAGGTTTTTTAGGTACTCTTTGAAATTCAATATCTAGGTAACATGAGGAGCTAGAGAGGCCATTTTTAACCTATTTTGTAGTATTTTTTATGCTTTTTCGAATGGCGTAGAAACGAATTTCCTGCGAATTTAAATAAAAGAGCTACGATTTTTCAAAAAGTCAAAAAAATCAATTTTTGTAAAAAGTGCAATTTTTGCAAATTTTTATTTTGCTCTATAAGGGTTCCAATGCACAGCAAAGGGCATATTTATACAAAAGAACCTTAAATTAGGTGAAATGAGCACAAAAAAAGCACTTTAAAATTTTTCACTTTTCAAAAAAATTGAATTAATGGGTTGGTACTAGAGAGGTTTTTTAGGTACTCTTTGAAATTCAATATCTCGGTAACACGAGGAGCTAGAGAGGTCATTTTAAACCTATTTTGTAGTATTTTTTATGCTTTTTCGAATGGCGCAGGATCGAATTTCCTGCGAATTTAAATAAAAGAGCTACGATTTTTTAAAAAGTCAAAAAACTCAATTTTTGTCAAAAGTGCAATTTTGGCAAATTTTTCTTTTGCTCTATAAGGGTTCCAATGCACAGCAAAGAGCATATTTATACAAAAGAACCTTAAATTAGGTAAAATAGGCACAAAAAAAGCACATTAAAATTTTTCACTTTGAGAGGTTTTTTAGGTACTCTTTGAAATTCAATATCTCGGTAACATAAGGAGCTAAAGAGGCCATTTTTAACCTATTTTGTAGTATTTTTTATGCTTTTTCGAATGGCGCAGGAACAAAGTTCCTGCAAATTTAAATAAAAGAGCTACGATTTTTCAAAAAGTCAAAAAATTAAATTTTTGTGAAAAGTGCAATTTTGGCAAATTTTTATTTTGCTCTATAAGGGTTCCAATGCACAGCAAAGAGCATATTTATACAAAAGAACCTTAAATTAGGTGTAATAAGCACAAAAAAAGCACTTTAAAATTTTTCACTTTTCAAAAAAATTTAAAGAATGGGGGGGTACTAGAGAGGTTTTTTAGGTACTCTTTGAAATTCAATATCTCGGTAACATAAGGAGCTAGAGAGGCCATTTTAAACCTATTTAGTAGTATTTTTTATGCTTTTTCGAATGGCACAGGAACGAAGTTTCTGCGAATTTAAAAATTCAATTTTAAAAGAACTAAGGTTAATGGAGTGTGGATTAACCATATCCGCTATGCTGACGATACGGTCTTAACCGCTGATAACATACATGACCTACAACAACTGGGAAAGGTATACCTTACTTTTCAATGCCAGAAACAGTAAATAATTGCTGAATTAGGTGGCAAGGTATGGCAAATTAATGTACTCGATTAATCGTGTTGATCGAGCCTGATCTTTGTTTTGAATAATCCTTATATTTACGTTTAAATCATCATAACTGTCTGTATAAACATTATATCAATATCCAATATTTACAATGAAGCTAAATAAAAATAAGAGGAAATCATACAGAACGTAATTCAATAAAAGCGAGTTGAAAATAATTAAATTGTATATTTTACCACAATAAAATTCAATTCGGTTTATAAAATATTGCGCCCCAATGAAATTGTGCTTTATTTCAAATTTGCATAGTAATTGAGCTTTAAATCAGTGGTTTTCCGGATTATTTAAACATATCAAATTTCTCCTCCTTGCCTGCAACTTTACCGAATAATAATATCCAGTACAGTGTGTGCAATTTATAAAACTGAGTTGACAAGATTTCCAACTGTCTAAGGTAGTGGAGGTAATTTGATAGAGCGAATTGGAATAATAATGGAGGCGCTCCTAATTAAGTTAGAGTTTGAGATGAACGGGAGAAAATTTGATATCTGTGGAACACGTCGGTGCTTTGTTTCATGATTAGGCTAAATTTACTTCCCTGGTGATTTTGTTTTTTTTTAGTAGAAATTAACTTTAGTTTCAAACTTTGGCTGTACTGGGTGATCTAACTTAGACATCAAATTTGGGACAAATATCTACAAGAATCATATTAGTCAATTTTTTGATAAAATGAGAAATAGAGCAGTTAAGGGGGTGTTCAATATTCAATAAATCACCCTGTTTGTTGCCCTAAATTACAAAAATACGGAGGATATGCTAATGATTAAAAAAGCTACTATTTTTGACAACCGCCAAACCGGTTCTAAGATATCACCCAATCCCATGATATGGAATATTCTATCTCAATTATTTCTGTCATCGATCTATTATTGGAACACTCTGAATACTAAACCAAAAACGTAAGGAGAAGGTTCACAAACTTCTTAAACGTATAAAGTTACCGGAGTCGTGTTGTACCAAATAGCCTGGCATCTCTCGAACCATTTCTATAATAAATTGAAATTACGCGTCGTAATTTGTGAAGTGACTTAATATCTTAAAAGCTTTCGTTAGGAGGGCTTCTAGCTAAATTGAGTTTTCAGTCATTGTAAATGTCGTACAACATCCTAGAATTAAACTTTTAATAGATGCTGTACCGCTACGAAAATCCAAATATCAAAGGATTTTTCTGGAATATTTGGTTTTGGAGGTTGCCGCTAGAGCATCCGTAAAATGTCAAATTCTTTCAGTAAATCAAATGGTTTTTAAAGTTTGTTTACGATTTTTATGGATCTACCCTCTCCATGGAATTTTAACATTTTGTCCTTTCATCTCCCGTTGTCAAATTAACATCAAAGGCGGAAGAACCTCCAACAGAGTCAACGGCATTGAGATACAGAAAGAAAGGAGAAACTACTACATTAAAGATCCATTGGATATACAGGGTGGTCCAGTTTTAAATGTCAATAATTCACCAATCCATAGCCAATTAAAAAATAAGTTGACATTCATTATGTCATTTTCCTGAAAAGTGCTTCCTAAGGAAAATACAGTCCTTCAAATTTCTGTTTAAAAAATCGTTTTTTTTGTCATAACTGTCAGACCGTTGGAGCAATATTGATCAAATTTGGAACAAGCACTTTATTACACGTTATTACGGTCAAAGACCCAAAACTAACCCAACCCAACTTAAAAATTGTCTTGGAAACGGAAAATTCACTTAAGAAGTTTAAAAAATATTATTGTAGCCAGTTTTCATAGTTTCCAGACAAACTGAAAGACTTTAGTTTTGAAAATTGAATTTTCAAAACTAATCGAGAGACTTTAATACTAAAAATTGACTTGTAGACATAAAAACTACTTTTTCAAGAATTTGTTACAACAAATTCATACATTTAAACCTTAAAAATTGACTTGAACCCCAAAATGTGACTGAACTAATGAAAAGTGCCATCAGAAGCTTAAAATTTGCATTTGAAGTAAGTTTTCATAATTTGAAGACAAATTTCAATATTTTAGTCTTGAAAATAGTCTTAGATGCAGGACATTGACATTAGATTCATGAAAATTGTCTTGAAAACGAACTTTTCGTGCTTTTTACTTTGCTTTTCATTTTCTTCGAATTCTGGACTATTTTTAGTGCTTCAAAACTGCTTTCAGCTTGGAAAATCGAGTTTCAAGACTATCTTCACCAAGTTATTGACATAGCAAACTTAAAAAACAATTTTTACATTCTTCACAGACTTAAAATGGCATTCCAAGCTTTGTCACTATTAAATCGACTTCTAGATACCTCAGTGATAAAAATTCGGGTATTTCTTAATAAACTAGACTGTTTTTAGTGTTTTAAGGCTGTTTTCAGTCCCTCAAATCCAGTTTGAAGACTATCTTTACAAAGTTTTTGACTTATCAGGCCTAAAAGCCAGTGTGTCCACTGACCATAGTCTTGAAAATGTTATTTCAAGCGTCTTCACTATTAAATTGACTTCTACACTCATAGGTGCAATAAATTGTAGCATCTCTAAGAAATTCAGACTGTTTTTAGTGCTTTTTAAGACTGAAAAATCGAGTTTAAGACTATTTCCAAAAGTCAAGTTTCTTCAGTAATAAAACTAAAAAATGTTGGTACCAAATGCTACAATAATAGTCTTGAGAACTAATTTTTAGAAATAAAATAGTCCGAAAATTTAATTTACTTCTAGACTTGTTGTCCAGTCCAGAAAATTGAGTTGTACACCAATTAAAGCCTTGATACTTTTGGACTCTCTTTAGTCCTAGTAAGGTCCGTTCTAGCATTAAAAGTCAACTTTTATACTATTTTTAGTAGTAAAAAATGAGTTTCATGCACAATACAATCTTTGTCTTGATTTCCGGACTTTTTTTAGTTCTTGAATGCCAGTTTCAGACACTCAACCAGGATGGCAGTCTGAGAAAGCGAATCATAAGACCATTCCTAGTAGTAAAAAGCAAGTTTTTAGACTATTCAGTACAAATTTGGACTTAAACAAGTCTTGAATGTTCAGTTTTAAACTATAAAACGATTTTTTAAATGGAAATTTGGAGGACTGTATCTTCCTTAGGAAACGTTTTTCAGAAAAATGACATAATGCAAGTCAACTTATTTTTTGATTGGCTATCAAATGGTGAATTATTGACACTTAAAACTGGACCACCCTGTATAAAGAATAGTCGACATGGCTATCTTCAGATCAAATCAGTCCGCAGTTTTAAGGTGCCCAATCGGATCTTCGGGAGAAGCAGGTTTGAACAGTAGAATAAGAAATGAAAAGAGTAATATCAGACAACCCAGGAGAATATTACTTGGACCGTTGAGACCATGGCACAAACCGGAAAATGTGCTCTGAAATAAATGGACAAGCTAAACATATAAATAATGGGTGGCAGCGATATGAGCTACTGCGACATTGACAACTATAGAATATATTGTCACAGATAGGAACATCACCAACTATATTCCTACCTTACACTGTAAATTGCTAATGTAAACTTACTAGCGCAACCGAAGGTCTAACACAACTGTGTAAACCCCCTGTTAGTGCTTAAGGCTCTTCCTATAGTAAAGAAATATCCATGGCTACTGTGGTCTATCTGCTACTCCCACCAACCCCCTTATCTAAACGTAACAATACTCGTATTACTCCGAAGCGACGGACGGAAGATATGATCATGCAAAGTATCGTCTCATTGACGGTTGAGAAACCTCCACCACCTGAAGAAGGTTTACCCAGATTTCCTATTCCTGGTGCTGCTTCTAGTACTGGTATTGGTAGAGCTGCTGGAAGTGGCATGCCTGCCCCAGGTGGAAGAGGAGCTCCACCAGTGGGACCATCAAGAATGAGAGGTCCATCACCTGGTATAATTGGTGCTCCTCCACCAAGAATGATGGCCCCCAAATGCAATGGGAAAGGGTAGAGAAGCCCCACCGCCGCCAATGGGAATCCTTCTATATTTTGTCATGGACATTGCCTGAACCGGCCCAAAAAGTGAAACTGAACTTGAAACTTTTGATTTGAAATCTGAGGATCTCATACATAAAAACGAATACAGCTCCTCCACCACCTAAGAAACCATCAAGAATGAGAGGTCCATCACCTGGTATAATTGGTTCTCCAAGAATGATGGCCCCCAAATTGCAATGGGAAAGGGTAGAGAAAAAGTGTCATGGACATTGACTGAACCGACCCAAAAAGTGAAACTGAACTTGAAACTTTTATGGAATTCTGAGGATCTCATACAAGAGCTCCTTAAGACCCGGGAATTATGCAGTGCAGCCGTAAACAAAAGGAGAATCGCCAATATTCGGAACGAATAGGCACTTAAGAAGAAGTGGAAAGTTTCATGATGCACTCTTCTTTAGTTTTTTGAGATACTAGTTTTATTATCACCAAATTTTAAAGTTGTAGTACCATTACGTCTTTATAATGTATGGTAATTATTTCCAAAAGAGACAAATGCACATTCTCTTAAGGAGTTATACTATAATTCATATAATTGTGAGTTTTTTTTCCATCAACCAAATAATGAGAACAATTGTTTACGCAAATGTGACAACGTTCAGTATTCACATGTGCAATAATTGTAAATTACAGTCATTTACGCAAATGCTGCACATATGGACTTACCATTAACCAGATAATGTCTGACTTGATTATTCAACATTTCTTGTTCTTTTATTATACAGGAAGATTCCATGCATAGACTGGATTGAAAATAACAAATTATACCTTGCACTCGATATGAACTGGTTCGTCTTTGGCCGCTCCTAAGACCCTTCTGGCTACACTTTCGGTGCAAACTGGTTCAAACTTCACTCGTAAGTGGAATTTGGGGCTTACAGATGTTCCTTCTTCGTTCGTAGCTTCACATGCGTATTGTCCGGAACTACTTCTACTGACACCCTGGAAATTAGCAAATTTAGGAAAAATCCGAAAATCTTAAATTCTGTATTGCTATTGCTTATATAGACGTTTGAGACACTTACCTGTAAAACTAGAGTTTGATTACTGACGATTACTCCTGCAGAAGCATTACTCAGGAGTCTTTCATCATCGCGTAACCACCATACGCGATGGACCTGAAAGTAAAATAAAAAGAAATTTAATTAAATTTTATTTTATTATGTGAATTTATTAGATAATGTTTAAGCAAATACAGTATGTCCTAGAGTACATTTTGTATAGGGATCCGTAAAAACTACTGAAAAGATTAAATGGGGAATGTTTTAGATATTACTATTAGCAGCAGATGAATTGTTAATTGGGAGGTGTCGTCCTATTTAAAATGGTAACTGCCACAAGGCCAGCGATTGAATAGAAGCATCCAAAATGCACAAATTGGATTAGTATCAACAATCCTTCTATGATCGGCTGTAGGGCCTAGTCGCTGCTATTAAAAACCCTGATGAGCTGGACATGGCAATGGAATGACTTAACACTGCTATAATGGAAGCCTATCAGGACAACTGTCCACTAAAAATGAAACACAAATGACAGGGATACCTTATGGTGGAACATCACCCTGAATAAAGAAAGAAGGGAGGTTGAGACGTTGCTCTTCAATCGTGCTAAACCACAGGCGGATAGGACACCTACCGTAACGTTCTAACTAATTATAATAAGCATATAAGAGATGATAAGAAGGAATCATGGAGGAGATTCTGTGGGACGAGCGCTGTTAGAATCCATAAATTCCTCTCCTCCTACGGTTTTCAGAACCAACTTGGCCTAGAAATACATACCAGTGAGCTGGCGACATGCAAAGGTAGGTAGTCTACCTCCCGAGAGTAGGGAAGGAGGAAGGCTGTTGAAACCCTAGAAAATCTGGTAGACAGGTATTTGAGGGACAGTACCTTGTCGGTTAATCCCTTAAATGCTGACCAGTAGGCTTACCAAGCGGGTAACTAGCCTGGAACAACCTGGTGAAAACAACTGAACAATTCCTTGCAAGAAATAGCAGTAAGCATCTTCCTGGACATCAAAGGTGCCTTCAATAATGCATGGCCAAAACCACAAAAGCAGAACCAAATATATGTGGATGGATCGAGGCTCTCTTCACGCAAAAGCTCGTGACGTCCGAGAAGTAGGGTGAAGTGGTCAGATTCTGGCCCGCGAGAAGATGCCCACAGAAACAGTGTTCTGCCTCTCTTGTTGTGGAACCTCCTGGTGGACCACCCATTTTCCACACGCTCGGTTCAAGCTTATGCTGACGATCTCGCCATCTTCATTAGGGACTTCCTGACGACAAGTACACGCCGACAATACAGTACGTGCTCAATGTGACCTAATAAAGCTGGTACGCAAAGGAATACTTTAACACAATCAAAACCAGGAGGAAGAGGCTGAAATTGCTTTGACCAACTGTCTTATTTGGTGAATCAATACCAACTGTGACTCAAGTGCGACCCATGTTGACCTACGGTGCGTTAATCTGGTACAACAAAGTCTTTAGAGCACCGTAACTAATAAACTGTCGTTAATACAAAGATAGGCCTGTTTAAGCATCACGGGGGCGATCGAAACGACGTCAACGTCTGCGCTAGAATGCCTCCTCAATTTGCCTCCTCTTCGGGGTTGATCACACTCTGACCCCAAAGCTCGTGGTGTTGAACGCAAATCGGAGTTTCCTCGTCTTCCAGACACAAGCGACATTCCGGAACCTGTGACAGACCCAGAATGTGCAAGTGTTTTCTCATCTGACAGTGGCCAGTGAGAAGTCCTGTCAAACATCTGAGGTCCTCTCTGGATAGTTTCATAAGGGACTTATCTCTCGGAAAAAAGCCTATGAGACATCGCAATTGTCGCATGCCTTCGGCCTCTTCCCAAGCAGTATCGGATCTTTGCCAGAACATACGGTCTACAATGGCAGATTCGACCGTGCGGGCTCCTACAATAGGTTCGGGTCCGACGGGTCTCTCTTTGGAGCCCCCAAGGGCCAACTTGTCCGCCTCCTCGTTTCCCCTAACACCAGAGTGCCCTGGAACCTAAATTTGACGTACTTTGGCCATCCGCGTGAGCGACAGAAGTGTCTTTTTACACTCCAGCACCAGCTCAGACCTCGTTGAATTAGCTTTTAAGGCAGCCATTGCTGCCTTGCAGTCTGTACAGATAAAGATGTCCTTCCGGCGTAGCGATGAGTTTAAAATAAACTCCCCGATTTGGATAATCGCAAAGATCTCGGCCTGGAAGTACAGTGGCAGCCCAGAGCAAAGCTAAGCGTCCTCTCCGATGTCACACCATAAAACGGTGCAGTTTTAGATTGGTCTGTAAACCAGACGTCTCCATACGATGGTAGTTTCGAGAGAATTCCCAGTCCTCCCTGTCAGGTTCTACATACTTTAGAGGTGCGCTGGACAGAAGCGTCGGAGGCACCAGATCCTGTTTCATCAACAGTTCCGGGCACTCCCCCAACGCCAATGAAGCTTATAACGACAAGGGCAGAAACCCTTTCATCGGGTCGGTAACTGTCCAAGCTGTTCAGTGCTTGGACATAAATCAACAATGTTTGTGGATTCTGTTCACAAACCAAGAACCGGTGATTGGTCTTGCTCACAGTGAAGCAAAGGGTATCGTCTCGAAGTGGTACACTCCGGCTCCTGGCTAAGAATGACGGGGTTGGTCAATTCCTAGGAATTTATGAAGGGCCCATCCAAAACTAGGGCTAATACTCTCCTGCCACTCAGCAGACAACACTTAAAGGCTATGACACACTAGCTGAATGCCGCTGGTGCATGGTAGATGACAGCGCACCTGGTATGCTGCTGTCCGGCTGTCGCCAGATCAAGGTTTCTCGATCTTTTCCTCCGCCATAGGAACTGGACATCATTTCGCCCAGAAAGTTCATCCGGTTCCTGGAAGAGCTGGATATTCTGAGTGAGCTATCAATAAACCGACCGACGGTTTTGGTGGAGGGCAGCAATGGGCCTATCCCACATATCATAAATTTTTGTTTTAATGACTGGAATCGAAAGAATAGGATCAAAAAACTAATTTTTCATATTCTTGAAGAAAAAATTATGGTCGTAAATGTTCCTACATTAGTTTGAATTTGTCCATTAAATTTAAAAGATCTGTTTTGGCGCGCATGTGACGTACGTAATTCTGGGCGATTTTATTGGCTGTTGCACGCCAACTGTTTCACTTCTTGTCGCTGATTGGTTGATAGTGTAGTACGTCACCGACGGCGGGCGTTTAAAACATGAGATTAATGTAGTTTTTATCGTCATTTTTTTTCTATTTAGACTTAATATTTTTGAAAACAAAAAAATACGGGTATAGTATTTTCAATCCGTCTTTGTAGTTATGAAATAAAAAAAAATTGTGGGACAGGCCCATTGTCCACTCACTAATTACATAACATAACACAACATAACATAAACTTCCACTTACCAGACATTTAATATTTCAATACCTTGCATATTGGTTTTGTTATTAATATAGAATTTCGCTTGTAAAGATAAACTTTTTCCTTAATATTCAATGCGTTTATAAATTTTAAATGTGACAGATCTTTGTCGAGTACGTCTGGTCCATTATAAATTTTACAGCAACTTTTTACATATCCAATTAGACCCAGTTGCCGGCAAAGGGATGAAACTCCTTTTTCAGTTAAACAAAATTTTGCGAGCATATCGTAAACTTTAGTCTTAAACTGAAAACTCTCCGCTAACCAATTTATTAATTTAGGTCAAAGTTGGTGCGTTCAAATTGAGTTTCGTACAGGGAAAATGCTAACGTTGTCTCAATAAAAGGACAAAAACTGTAAAATGAACCAGTACAACATATATAAACAAAGATATAAACAAAATACCGACAAATAAAACTTCCAAAATCTTCCCACCCTTTGGCAGTGATGAGTATGTATCAGCTCAAAATGGTTCTTTTGAACTTTTCTCCGGTTCTCAAATTCATCAAATAAAAGACTATTCGCATTCTAGCTCCTCTTTTGCTCATTACTTTCAGTTGGGTCATAGTTTGCACTAAGGAATGTGGATTTTATTTTCTGGATAGTATTTTACGTATACAGGGTGGTCCAGTTTTAAATGTCAATAATTCACCAATCCATAGCCAATTAAAAAAATAAGCTGACATTCATTATGTCATTTTCCTGAAATGTGCTTCTTAAGGAAAATACAGTCCTTCAAATTTCTGTTTAAAAAAATCTTTTTTTTTGTCATAACTGTGTTGGAGCAATATTGATCAAATTTGGAACAAGCACTTTATTACACGTTATTACGGTCAAAGACCCAAAACTAACCCAACCCAACTTAAAAATTGTCTTGGAAACGGAAAATTCACTTAAGAAGTTTAAAAAATATTATTGTAGCCAGTTTTCATAGTTTCCAGACAAACTGAAAGACTTTAGTTTTGAAAATTGACTTTTCATGCAAATCGAGAGACTTTAATACTGAAAATTGACTTGTAGACATAAAAACTAAGTACTTTTTCAAGAATTTGTTACTACAAATTCATACATTTAAACCTTAAAAATTGACTTGAACCCCAAAATGTGACTGAACTAATGAAAAGTGACATCAGAAGCTTAAAATTTGCATTTGAAGTAAGTTTTCATAATTTTAAGACAAATTTCAATATTTTAGTCTTGAAAATAGTCTTAGATGCAGGACATTAACATTAGATTCATGAAAATTGTCTTGAAAACGAACTTTTCGTGCTTTTTACTTTGCATTTCATTTTCTTCGAATTCTGGACTATTTTAACTGCTTTCAGCTTGGAAAATCGAGTTTCAAGACTATCTTCACCAAGTTATTGACATAGCAAACTTAAAAAACAATTTTTACATTCTTCATAGACTTAAAATGGCATTCCAAGCTTTGTCACTATTAAATCGACTTCTAGACACCTCAGTGCTAAAAATTCGGGTGTAAACTAGACTGTTTTTAGTGTTTTAAGGCTGTTTTCAGTGCCTCAAATCGAGTTTCAAGACTATCTTTACAAATTTTTTGACTTATCAAGCCTAAAAGCCAGTGTGTCCACTGACCATAGTCTTGAAAATGTTATTTCAAGCTTCTTCACTATTAAATTGACTTCTACACTCATAGGTGCAATAAATTGTAGCATCTCTAAGAAATTCAGACTGTTTTTAGTGCTTTTTAAGACTGAAAAATCGAGTTTAAGACTATTTCCAAAAGTCAAGTTTCTTCAGTAATAAAACTAAAAAATTTTGGTACCAAATGCTACAATAATAATCTTGAGAACTAATTTTTAAAAATAAAATAGTCCGAAAATTTAATTTACTTCTAGACTTGTTGTCCAGTCCAGAAAATTGAGTTGTACACCAATTAAAGTCTTGAAAATATACTTTTGGACTCTCTTTAGTCCTAGTAAAGTCAGTTCTAGCATTAAAAGTCAACTTTTATATTATTTTTAGTAGTAAAAAATGAGTTTCATGCACAATACAATCTTTGTCTTGATTTCCGGACTTTTTTTAGTTCTTGAATGCCAGTTTCAGACACTCAACCAGGATGGCAGTCTGAGAAAGCGAATCATAAGACCATTCCTAGTAGTAAAAAGCAAGTTTTTAGACTATTCAGTACAAATTTGGACTTTCACAAGTCTTGAATGTTCAGTTTTAAACTATAAAACGATTTTTTAAATTGAAATTTGGAGGACTGTATCTTCCTTAGGAAACGTTTTTCAGAAAAATGACACAATGCAAGTCAACTTATTTTTTGATTGGCTATCAAATGGTGAATTATTGACACTTAAAACTGGACCACCCTGTATTTTCCTTCTTCTGAGCACTTTCATGTTTGTTATGTGAGCTGTCGCTGGTATTCTGAGCATTCTCCTGTATAACCACATTTCAAATGTTTCCAGTCTTCTCGTGGTAGCTTCTGGAATTATCCAAGATTCTACACCATATAGTAATACAGAAAATACATACAAGGTGTCTTGTTTTCGTTTCTCAGGATATGTTGGCAAAATGAAGAAAAACGAGTAAATCAAAGAGTACTTTCTTACGATGAAGACTCTTGTTTGAGAGTTCAGTTCAGTCTGTTCTTGTTGTTCTATATTTGCGTTTTCTGTAGTTATTAAAGCGTTTGCAGTTAAGAAGTGCCTTCATTCTCCATTAATCTCGTCTAGGATTCAGTAAAATCTCACATTAGTCTGAAAATAACTTGCTAACGACCTGCATGAATGAAATAAAATTACTAGTGAGCCTTTAAATTAGTAACTAGTTGCATAAAGTAAATCAGTTGTGAAAGTGTTATCATTATACACACGTGTAGTGCTTTGATTAGAAACATTTATTATAAAGTAGAAACATTTCTAAGATACGACTTTTCTTGTAGGTTTCTTTCACTCAAAAACATATTTCATGTATGTAAACTCTTATTAAGTTGTAAAGCGAGCAAAACTAGACGTAACCTAGTAAGTTGTAAATAATTTAAGGAAATAGAGGTTTACAGGAATTACTTTGTGCTGAATCAAAACTTATATTCGTATAACGAGCAAAACTTCCACAAAAATAAAATACATCTAGTTGCGAGATATTTCACGTGTCATTTGCAGACAAGGTCTTAGTGGATTTTTCCGGTTTCAGACTGTTCAATAAATACAAGAAATAGTAAGTTTTTATCAATTATGTTACATTCAATTACACTCGTAACTGTATGTTTTGCTGTTCGCTTTGTAAAACGTTCATCTACTATATTGGGCATCCACAAAATTAGTCTGAAAAAACAGCTTTGTCAAACAAAAAGTTCCCATAAAATTAGTACAGGAAATTAACTTTTTAAATTAAATTTTTTTTTCTATAACGACTGACTATACTTTTTTCAATATATTCAGATTAACTTTTATGTGCATAAGTGCATATAACTACATTTTTACGTTATTCCAATTAGACCTCTTTTACCACGTCGTTGGTAAATATGTTCTCTCATATCAGCAGATATTGGTGAAATGACATCATTCGCAGTTACCGTTCCTAAAGAGTAAAGTGGAATTTTAAAAAGTCAGTGCCAAACTTTAGCATTTGATTTATTTCGAAGAAAAAAAGTTTGGGTCTTTGTTTTCACGAGAGATTACTATCCGAAAATTTTAGATACGAGTAAATCGAATGAAAATAACTTCTTGTCGTTCGTTTTGTCAATATCACTTCTGACGACTTGAAGCTTCCGCATGTTTATTTTAGTGACAATCTTTTTTCAAAATTATAATATTTATACAACAAATGATTACTAACGTAAAAAACAATTAGTTTCACGATCGTAACGTATTATTCAACGACCGTGTAATGATAGCTATTACTCACATAGATGAAGTTTGCGACACGAGTGTGTCTTGACTTGTTTTCCTAAAAAATAAAGTAAAACGTTTCTGGTATCTATTTGGTCAGTTTAAAGGTTTCTAATGTCAGATTTGACTAATAACAGCTGTCAAACTAATCTACTAGTCTGTAAATTTGACAGCTGTCAAAGTCGTTTTGATATCAATCTAATCTATCACAATTGTGCCAAGATTGACAGCTGTCACTTGCCTACAACTCTGTTCATGACAGAAAAACGATTTATAACACTTTGAGCTACTTATTTTGACACGTGTCCAACACTGCCAAGATTTTGTCCATTCGAGGTGGTAAGCGGGGTTGCCGCGTCAATTTTGACAATCTGAAGACAGTTTTGACTGGTCTAAGGCATTATTTGACAATTTTAGGACTGCCAACGTTAAATCTTGACAAGTTCAAGACAGGAAAGCAATTTGTTCAGTCATTTTCGTAGAAAATAAAGTAAAAGGTTTTTGATATCCATTTGGACAGTCTGAAGGATTCTAATGTCAGTTTTGACTAATAACAGCTGTCAAACTAATCTACTGGAAATTTGACAGCTGTCACTTACCCATACAAGTATTCTAAGTCAAGAAAACTTGTCATCTAAAAACTTTGTCGTGTCATATCTCACAAATTAGTAGGGGAATTAAGGTAAAACTTTTGACAGATGTCAATCTAATCTATCACAACAATTGTGCCAAGATTGACAGCTGTCACTTGCCTACAACTCTGTTCATGACAGAAAAACGATTTATAACACTTTGAGCTACTTATTTTGACACGTGTCCAACACTGCCAAGATTTTGACCATTCGAGGTGGTAAGCGGGGTTGCCGCGCCAATTTTGACAATCTGAAGACAGTTTTGACTGGTCTAAGGCATTATTTGACAATTCTAGGACTGCCAACGTTCAATTTTGACAAGTTCAAGACAGGAAAGCAATTTGTTCAGTCATTTTCGTAGAAAATAAAGTAAAAGGTTTCTGATATCCATTTGGACAGTCTGAAGGATTCTAATGTCAGTTTTGACTAATAACAGCTGTCAAACTAATCTACTAGTGTCTGGAAATTTGACAGCTGTCACTTAACCATACAAGTATTCTAAGTCAAGAAAACTTGTCATCTAAAAACTTTGTCGTGTCATATCTCAGAAAGTAGTAGGGGAATTAAGGTAAAACTTTTGACAGATGTCAATCTAATCTATCACAACAATTGTGCCAAGATTGACAGCTGTCACTTGCCTACAACTCTGTTCATGACAGAAAAACGATTTATAACACTTTGAGCTACTTATTTTGACACGTGTCCAACACTGCCAAGATTTTGTCCATTCGAGGTGGTAAGCGGGGTTGCCGCGTCAATTTTGACAATCTGAAGACAGTTTTGACTGGTCTAAGGCATTATTTGACAATTCTAGGACTGCCAACGTTCAATCTTGACAAGTTCAAGACAGGAAAGCAATTTGTTCAGTCATTTTCGTAGAAAATAAAGTAAAAGGTTTTTGATATCCATTTGGACAGTCTGAAGGATTCTAATGTCAGTTTTGACTAATAACAGCTGTCAAACTAATCTACTGGAAATTTGACAGCTGTCACTTACCCATACAAGTATTCTAAGTCCAGAAAACTTGTCATCTAAAAACTTTGTCGTGTCATATCTCAGAAAGTAGTAGGGGAATTAAGGTAAAACTTTTGACAGATGTCAATCTAATCTATCACAACAATTGTGCCAAGATTGACAGCTGTCACTTGCCGAGAACTCTGTTCGTGACAGAAAAAACGATATCTTTAGGCTACTTATATTGACATGTTTCCAGCACTGACAAGATTTTGACAATTGCAATTTTCAATAGTAAATTAAGTAAAAGGTTGTTTTTGATGTGGATTTTTCAGCTATTTTCCTCTTAAATTCTCTTGACATTTTTTTTGAAAAATTAACCGGAAATAGATATCAACTGCTATTTATTTTAAATGGGACACCCTGTACATTTTCGGAATTTAGACATATTTCATGTATTAATGCCATATAAATCTGTTTCTCAGATATTTTTCTTTAAATTTGATATTTTCAGTCCCCGAAACAATTTTAATTTCCATTCATACCAGAAAACTGTTTTTTCTTGGTTTTTGTGATTTGTCGTGTTTGTTTGATTTTTTTTTAAATCGGGCAGGTACGGTCCTGATATTTGGCACAAACCTAGCACAGTGATTGTCAAATCCAGGGCCCGTAGCAAGATTGTAGATAAAAAATGATTAAAGTCGATTTTCGCTTGCACTAAGTGGCCAACATAACGCAAAACCCATTAGGATAGTGGCGGTGTTTCAGGCAAATTTGACCCTTGCGAAAATTGTCGTTTGCAAAAACAGTTATTCAAGCGATTTCCGCGGTAGGCCTTGTAGGTCACGTGACCGTGTTTTTCCTAATTTTCCAGGGTCAAATTACCTCTAAAACAGTCAAAAAATGTTTCTGGTGCACCCTGTCACTAAACTGTAAATAACACGCGTATTTGTGGCACTTTATATGTTTTTTTATATGTCGATGGACAGCCAATGAAATGAGCTTCCTAAAAATATCCTACTTGAGTTGATAGGTCAGACTGTTTGGCCGCTAGAGGGCGTTAAAGTTGATTGAACAAATTATCACTTTTTTGGTGCATCCTCTCGTTTAATCCTGAATAACTCGATTATTTGCAGCTGACAACAAAACTTCGTATTTTTTCGAATATTTTCTGAAGTAATTGAATTTTTTTAAATGTTAAAACGGAATAAGTTCGAACTCTAAATTGGGCAACTTTGCCTCCATTTAACCAATTCTGTATCTCTTACCGTTTTTGAGATCGCATGGAAAGCTTGTAATCTGCACTATCTTTTGTTTTCTATGACATTTTGACGTATCTTGTCAAGTAAGGGAGTAAATTAGGGTGAAAGCAGCGGGTGTCTAAAAATTAGTGATTTTATGGTGAAGCAACTTTGACGCCCTCTAGCGGCCAAACTGTATGACCAATCAACTCATGGGGATATTTTTGGAAAGCTTGTAATCTGCACTATCTTTTGTTTTCTATGACATTTTGACGTATCTTGTCAAGTAAGGGAGTAAATTAGGGTGAAAGCAGCGGGTGTCTAAAAATTAGTGATTTTATGGTGAAGCAACTTTGACGCCCTCTAGCGGCCAATCTGCACTATCTTTTGTTTTCTATGACATTTTGACGTATCTTGTCAAGTAAAGGAGTAAATTAGGGTGAAAGCAGCGGGTGTCTAAAAATTAGTGATTTTATGGTGAAGCAACTTTGACGCCCTCTAGCGGCCAAACTGTATGACCAATCAACTCAAGGGGGGATATTTTTGGAAAGCTTGTAATCTGCACTATCTTTTGTTTTCTATGACATTTTGACGTATCTTGTCAAGTAAGGGAGTAAATTAGGGTGAAAGCAGCGGGTGTCTAAAAATGTGCGATTTTATGGTGAAGCAACTTTGACGCCCTCTAGCGGCCAAACTGTATGACCAATCAACTCATGGGGGATATTTTTGGAAAGCTTGTAATCTGCACTATCTTTTGTTTTCTATGACATTTTGACGTATCTTGTCAAGTAAAGGAGTAAATTAGGGTGAAAGCAGCGGGTGTCTAAAAATTAGTGATTTTATGGTGAAGCAACTTTGACGCCCTCTAGCGGCCAAACTGTGTGACCAATCAACTCATGGGGGGATATTTTTGGAAAGCTTGTAATCTGCACTATCTTTTGTTTTCTATGACATTTTGACGTATCTTGTCAAGTAAGGGAGTAAATTAGGGTGAAAGCAGCGGGTGTCTAAAAATGTGCGATTTTATGGTGAAGCAACTTTGAATTTGTGGCACTTTGTATAAGGATATAGACATTCTCCTGCATGTGTTCATTTTTACGCTAATTTGCAGTACAAAATAGATTTGTTTGTAAATTACCTGTAATATAATTTAAAAACCTCACTACTTCTGTTTACTGTTGTACTGTAACAACGTAATTGTCATTTTTATCGGACCCGGTTGGTGAAAAGAGTAATTTCAGTTCCGCAACACTGCATACATTCTAGTCAATAATTTCATACATCGCATCCACTTCCAGAACTGTTCACAATTTTAATTACGTACGCTTTCAAAATTGAAAAGCCGACATTAAGCTGTTTCGTGGAAAATCGAATAAACAAAGCGAAACGGGCTCTAAGGCTCTATCCCATTGAGGACCAACTTGCAAAATAGAGTTGTTTGTGCTCTAATTATGTATTTATCCGTTAGTCTTTAATTTTAACCTTTTTTCTGGAATAAACTTGACAGTTTGATCTGAAATCTGACTGTCATAACAATCAAGAAAACAACTGTAACATACACACAAAGTAAAATTTTATTTTCCCTTGAGACACAGTATAGTTTTATCTAGACTATTAAAACTTTTATCTAGAAACTCGGCTTTCAGTAGAAATCTGAAGAAGTACATTAAACTTTTCACAATGTGGAAGAATTCCACTTATCTAACTGGAAATAAATTGAAACTGAAACAGTTCCATTGTTTGAGAATATCATAACCGGATAAGCCATTACGTTACTGTTTCTTATTGCGTTGGGAAAGTTCACACTTATCTACCACGTTTCTTTTTGCTTTTGGTGTAATTATTCTCCACCAGTATTAGATTGCTTTTTTGATAACTAAAGAGTCTTCAAACTAGACTTTTTCAAATAACTGAAACATGTACTTTAATTAAAACTGTAATATACTAGGAAACACTTTGTTTGCTTTAAGAATATTAAATTAAATTAAATAACAATCCTGGCAAAAGTCATAAATAACTAGACATTTTTTCCAGGTTACGCCCCAGATAATCCCGCTCAGCTGAACGGGAAGTAAAATATAGGATCAATAGAATTTTTTTGTTAGCCACCCAAAAGTTTATTAGGATCAGCTATTTTTATAAGTAAGTGTCAACTTCCTTTTTTTAAATAGGACACCCATTGCATTTTGCTTGTTGTTTCAGACAAATTTTGTGTATAATTTTCTATACCTAGATATAATAGTTTTGGAGACTTTTAAGAATAAAAAGATGCCTGTTGTAGAACGAATTTTTAAGTAGCGTATCACTATATTTATGAAAGATATAAACCTAAAATTTTGCAAAATGTTAACACGTAAGCTTTTTCATTACAATTTTATAAGCTGTCTAAAATTCAGAGCCAAAAATCCATATTTTTAAAGTTGCCCAAATCATTTTTATGTAATAAATCACGATACCTTTAATAAGCATTTCCAGACAAAGACTAATTTAATTGTTTTTTCAGATGAATGAGAAACATATTGAACAATATTGCATACAAAAATAAACATGAAAAATACCTTGTTGATCAAGCTTTTAAGTCAATTCTCCAGCTTAAAACAAAAAAATGCAAAAAAAATCTAAATCTAAAGTAAATTCTATCAAATTGTCAACTTTTTATGTGATGTTTCAAGTTTCAAATATCAAAACATGAAAAATTCCTTGTTATTCAAGTTTTCAAACAATAAAATGTGAAAATTTCCTATTTAGTCAAATCATCAAGTCACTTTTCACATCTGAAATGTAAATTTGATCATATTTTCAACTTTTCAATTCGTATTTCAAGTTTCAAATGTCAAAATATGAAAACTGAATTGTTGATCAAGTTTTTAAGTCAATTTTTTAGCTTCGAACAAAAAAATATGAAAATTTTCTCTTTGGTCAAATCATCAAGTCAATTTTCACATCTGAAATGTAAATTTGATCAAATTATAAACTTTTGAAGTCATATTTCAAGTTTAAAATGTCAAAAAATGAAAAATGCCTTTTTGATCAAATTATCAAGTTAATTCTCCAGCTTGAAACTAAAAAAATCTGAAAATTCTCTATTTGATCATATTATCAAGTCATATTTCAAGGTCCAAATGTCAAAATATGAAAACTGCCTTGATATTAAAATTTGAAAGTCTAGCTTCAAACAAGAAAATGTGAAAATTTTCTTTTCGGTCAAATAATCAAGTCAATTTTCATATTTGAAATGTAAACTTGATCAAATTATAAACTTTTGAAGTCATATTTCAAGTTTAAAATGTCAAAAGATGAAAAATGCCTTGTTGATCAAGTTTTCAAGTTAATTCTCCAGCTTGAAACAAAAAAATTAGAGAATTACCCATTTGGTCAAATTATCAAGTCATATTTCAAATTTCAAATGTCAAAATATAAAAACTGAATTGTTGTTCAAGTTAAGTCAATTCTCCAGGTTCAAACAAGAAAATATAAAAATTTCCTATTCGGTCAAATCATCAATTAAATTTTTATACGTTTCAAATGTCAAAACATAAAAAATGCCTTTTTCAAGTCGTATTTCAAGTTTCAAATGTCAAAATATTAAAACTGAATTGTTGCTCAAGTTTTTAAGTTTAATTTTTTAGCTTTGAACAAAAAAATATGAGAATTTTCTCTTTGGTCAAATAGTCAAGTCAATTTTCACATCTGAAATGTAAATTTGATCAAATTATAAACTTTTGAAGTCATATTTCAAGTTTAAAATGTCAAAGGATGAAAAATGCCTTGTTGATCAAGTTATCAAGTTAATTCTCTAGGTTCAAACAAGAAAATATGAAAATTTCCTATTCGGTCAAATCATCAATTCAATTTTGATACGTTTCAAATGTCAAAACATGAAAAATGCCTTGTTCAAGTCGTATTTCAAGTTTCAAATGTCAAAACGTTAAAACTGAATTGTTGATCAAGTTTTTAAGTCAGTTCTTTAGCTTCGAACAAAAAATTATGAAAATATTCTCTTTGGTCAAATAATCAAGTCAATTTTGATATCTGAAATGTAAATTTGATCAAATTATCAACTTTTGAAGTCATATTTCAAGTTTAAAATGTCAAAAGATGAAAAATGCCTTGTTGATCAAGTTATCAAGTCAATTCTCCAGGTTCAAACAAGAAAATATGAAAATTTCCTATTCGGTCAAATCATCAATTCAATTTTTATACCTGTTTCAAATGTCAAAACATGAAAAATGCCTTGTTGTTTAAGGTTTCAAGTCAATTATCCATCTTGAAACAATAAAATATAAAAATTCTCTGTTTGGTCAAATCACTAAGTCAATTTTCATATCTGTATGTAAATTTGATTATATTATCAACTTTTCAAGTTGTGTTTTAAGTTTCAAAGGTCAAAATATGAAAACTCAATTGTTGTTTAAGTTTTCAAGTCAATTCTCCAGGTTCAAACAAGAAAATGTAAAAATTTCCTATTCGGTCAAATCATCAATTCAATTTTTATATCTGAAATGTAAATTTGATCAAATTATCAACTTTTGAAGTCATATTTCAAGTTTAAAGTGTCAAAAGATAAAAAATGCCTTGTTGATCAAGTTTTCAAGTTAATTCTCCAGCTTGAAACAAAAAAATTAGAGAATTACCCATTTGGTCAAATTATCAAGTCATATTTCAAATTTCAAATGTCAAAATATAAAAACTGAATTGTTGTTCAAGTTAAGTCAATTCACCAGGTTCAAACAAGAAAATATAAAAATTTCCTATTCGGACAAATCATCAATTCAATTTTTATACGTTTCAAATGTCAAAACATGAAAAATGCCTTGTTCAAGTCGTATTTCAAGTTTCAAATGTCAAAATATTAAAACTGAATTGTTGATCAAGTTTTTAAGTCAATTCTTTAGCTTCGAACAAAAAAATATGAAAATTTTCTCTTTGGTCAAATAATCAAGTCAATTTTGATATCTGAAATGTAAATTTGATCAAATTATAAACTTTTGAAGTCATATTTCAAGTTTAAAATGTCGAAAGATAAAAAATGCCTTGTTGATCAAGTTATCAAGTCAATTCTCCAGGTTCAAACAAGAAAATATGAAAATTTCCTATTCGGTCAAATCATCAATTCAATTTTTATACCTGTTTCAAATGTCAAAACATGAAAAATGCCTTGTTGTTTAAGGTTTCAAGTCAATTATCCATCTTGAAACAATAAAATATAAAAATTCTCTGTTTGGTCAAATCACTAAGTCAATTTTCATATCTGTATGTAAATTTGATTATATTATCAACTTTTCAGGTTGTGTTTTAAGTTTCAAGGCATTTCATATTTCAAATTTCAAATGTTAAAATATAAAAACTGAATTGTTGATCAAGTTATCAAGTCAATTCTCCAGGTTCAAACAAGAAAATATAAAAATTTCCTATTCGGACAAATCATCAATTCAATTTTTATACGTTTCAAATGTCAAAACATGAAAAATGCCTTGTTCAAGTTGTATTTCAAGTTTCAAATGTCAAAATATTAAAACTGAATTGTTGATCAAGTTTTTAAGTTAATTTTTTAGCTTTGAACAAAAAAATATGAGAATTTTCTCTTTGGTCAAATAATCAAGTCAATTTTGATATCTGAAATGTAAATTTGATCAAATTATAAACTTTTGAAGTCATATTTCAAGTTTAAAATGTCGAAAGATAAAAAATGCCTTGTAGATCAAGTTTTCAAGTAAATTCTCCAGCTTGAAACTGAAAAAATCTGAAAATTCTCTAGTTGGTCATATTATCAAGTCATATTTCAAGGTTCAAATGTCAAAATATGAAAACTGCCTTGTTATTCAAATTTGGAAGACTAGCTTCAAACCAGAAAATGTGAAAATTTTCTCTTTGGTCAAATCACTACGACAATTTTTATATCTGAAATGTAAATTTGATCATATTATCAACTTTTCAAGTCATATTTCAAGTTTCAAATGTCGAAATATGAAAACTGAATTGTTGATCCAGTTTTTAAGTCAATTCTTTAGCTTCAAACAAGAAAATATGAAAATTTTCTGTTTAGTCAAATCATCAATTCAATTTTTATATCTGAAATGTAAATTTGATCAAATTATCAACTTTTGAAGTCATAATTAAAGTTTCAAATGTCAAAAGATAAAAAATGTCTTGTTGATCCAGTTTTCAAGTCAATATCTTGCTTGAAACAATAAAATATAAAAATTTTCTATTTGTCAATATTATTAAGTCAATTTGCGTAACTAAAAAGTAAATTCCATCAAATTATCAACTGAACATGAAAAATGCCTTATTGTTTAACTTTTCAGGTCAATTATCCAGCTTGAAACAACTTAATACAAACTGACCCTAATTTTGAACAGCAAATAAGATAAAATCATCAAAATACGAATGTTCCATTCGAAAAACTTGCTATTTGCCGTTTTTAGAACTGACTTATTGAGGTCAATTTTTGATCACCCCGTATCATTATTTTTTACGTTTTTCTGCAGTCATTCGTAGAAGAAACCTTGGTAACTTTTGTCAAATATCATTCTCGGAGCAGAATAAAGTCGTACTTTTTACAGTTATTACATAAGTAACCTGTTACATATACTTTGATGATAACATTATTAAATCCAGTTTAGAAAACGAACAAATTTTCAGTTGTTTCAATCCGTACAAACGGGATAAAGAAATAGTTTTCATTCGTTTTCAGGATGTGAAGCTTAGCAAATATGCCAACTTTAAAAATATGCTCCCCAATAATAATTAAATAATCCTCGTTAATGAACGAGTACTCGTAAATTTTGTATAAGCCTATTACAATGAAGGCTTTTTGACGTCACGATATTTCACGCCAAATTGTCAAAAGTTATCGCTGTTTGAAACAGCGCAGAGTAGTTGGGCATGAAAACAAGTGTCCTGAAAAGTTTTGATAAATCCATAACAGAATATACAATGAGGCACAGTTTTAAAATTCAATTATATTTTGCAGTCGTTTGTTCGATATGCGCAGCTTGTTTGATGAAGCAACTTTTCATTTTACTACCTTTCATGAATGTTTGATTATCCGTTAAGCTATCCAGGCTCTCATTCAGTTTGGTTAATTAATGTTTTATCTATTTATTTGGTTTTTCCGATATTTTCAGTTCGTTTGTGTTTCTAGTCACGTGGGGAGTGCCAGTTGAGCCGATAACCACCTGCACTGTCAAGTTTATATGCTAGTGCACGAAATTCTCGTAAGAAATGATTTTATAGGGTATCTAAAGCACGTGTGGCCTAAATACTCAATGCCGAACTAGCGTCTTATCACTAGCTCAAGCTTTGTTTTCTAATCGAATCCTTATTTATAGTCTTTAAATCCTAATAAATATACAGAACGGAAGCGATTTTGGTATGATAAAAGCTTGTAACACGATACATATTGTTACGATTTTCCCGTGGGTTTACACAAGTCAATTTAACTCAACAATTAATAAATTTATTTACACTTCAAAACACTCCGTACAATAATTAATTCAGCTACTAAAAACACTACTACAATTCCACAATTATTCCACTATTTAAACTTTACCGCGTTCCCAAATTCACTACTACACTACTACGCCGTCGTCGACACCGCTTCTTTTATATTCGCAAACCACGTTCTAGAATGACCGCAAAACGCTTCGCGATTTGCCTCGAATATCAAAGATGCTTCCAGGTGTCGCTTCCTAACTGTGGCCTACTTTAACACGCGCCCGGCCAGATATTGCGGCGCTTCGATTCCATCCCGAATCGAGTGCTCATTCAGAAGTATCGAGCATAGTAGGCCCAAACCGTAACACTGCCCCCTTCTTAAAGCTGATCGTCCCGATCCGCTTCATCTAATCCCTGGTATTTCTTGAGTCTGTCCAGATGGACAATTTTCATCTTGCCTTTGGGGCTGCGTTGGACTCTGTACACGACGTCGTTTAACCTTTTTACCACATTGTAAGGTCCCTCCCAGTGTCGTTGCCATCTTTGACTTAATCCTTTGCTCCTCCTGGGTTGAAACATCCACACAGCATCACCTTCCTTATAATTGCCACCAGTTGGTCTGTGGTCCAGTGTCATCTTCATACGGTCGTTGTTTGGTTTCATCTTCTCTCTCTCAAGTTCCCGAATTGTGCTAGACCCCTTCTGTAACGAACACTGGTCACACCGTTTACACCATTCCTCAACGTCTTTTCTGAAGTTAATCCAGTAAAATCGATCTCTTATTCTAGCCAAAGTCTGGTTTACTCCAAAGTGTCCTCCTCCGCGACTGTCATGTAGTTCTCGCAACACATTCTCTTTGCAGGAATTGGGCACTATTGTTTGGTAAACAAAGCGTTTTCCGTCTGGACTTTCCCATTTGCGAGTAATTAAGTCATCTCGCAGTCGAAGCGAATTCCACTGCAACCAGTAACCCCTTACTGTTGGTCCATATCTGGAAATCTGTTGCCAATCCGGTTTCAAATCCTTCTCCAACCATCTTCTGATTACTTTCAAATTAGAGTCTGAGCGCTGTCCTTTTATTATGTCTTCCTTAGAAACGCTGCTCTTTATTCTTTTTGTAGCCTCGTTTATAGGCCCACACCGTAACAATATTATAGGCAGACATTTTAAATGATATAAAAGAGTATTATAGATTTTCAGACCTAAAGATGTTTTAGATGCTCCTTGGCACACATTTCTGAATCATTGAGATACAAAGATATTTTAAAAATTACGTATTTTTTTGTCTACAATCATTCAATAGTGATGTGGTTTTCCCTTCCAAATCTCAACAAAAATTACTCTTTTGTGAAGAATTTACTCGCTCGTTGCCAAAAGTAGCGATCAATAAGTGTTTGATTTCAGTGTTTATAACTTTTTTTGAGTCCTGTTGGAAAGATCATAAAATTAGTAAAATTAAAAACTTGTTGCAAGATTGAAAAATAAAATGAAACAATTAGGAATGTTCCAAACACAAAATTATGTAATAAGTTATTTAGTCGGGGAATTTAGAGAGACATTTGACAACAACGCGGCAAAATTTTGGCTACTTGAAATTTTATTAGTTTTTTTGTCTTTATCTCGCGCATGCAATTATCAATCTTTCTCTGTCCGGTACACGGTTTTCCCTAACCATACCATTTTTTACCATATACCATCTGCTGGTCAGTTTTAGCGTTGTGTCCCGTCTTGATAACGGCGTTTCAGTGCGGTAATTTAAAATTTTAAACTTTTTTCAACTACTTATTGTCTCATTTGGTCGTGCACTGATTTCGTTTTATGAAAATGTTAACGTCGATTTATTTTCCACACTGTAAGGGTCGTGCTGACTCTGAATTTTCAATTTTCCAGCAATCATAAGTTATGTAATATCAGCGTAGTTTTTCTCCATCATGAGATTCTGTTATTTATAGTATTTTTCAAATCTCATAACTAAATTGCAGATTTATTTAGTTGTTACGAGCGTGTGGAGCAAAGCTTTTTGAATTTGTATTTAATTGATTGTGGAGAAGGTTATGTAATTTTTCCTCCATTGGAATTTACATACCTNANCNGGGNCNGNAGTTAGACCCTTACTGNTGNTGGTTNNACACATAGTCNGANNAAATAAGGTGCGAACNAACANCTTCNCGCNCGCTTGTTTTCGNCTATNATCANAATNTAGNNCTACGAANCGNTNTCTNGNACATGANACATCAATCCNTAGTAGTAGNAAANAGNCAGANGNNGGTTNGTGCCCAAAGNCGAATAACNTCTAGGNTGNAGNTTCGGATNACTGCNTGNAANNAAGCTGCANCTTCNGGGNAGCNCANNANTCGGGNNTGGGNGAGGTGGCCGAGGCCNGGTNTNCTGTACNCNTGGATGNCGTGTTCNGATNNNTACNNGTANGTNANCCCGCTAGGCCANCAGCAACCANNTGAACATNTCGCANACCATCGGCGNGGTNGANCTCAGGAGGCACGTAACGCGTAGNCGCTGCCGACCCANNTTACAATCGNCGTAATCCGNANANTGCTGGGGCACGTATGCNGACTNTGGACATNNCANCTTTTATCTATTTATTTGGTTTTTCCGATATTTTCAGTTCGTTTGTGTTTCTAGTCACGTGGGGAGTGCCAGTTGAGCCGATAACCACCTGCACTGTCAAGTTTATATGCTAGTGCACGAAATTCTCGTAAGAAATGATTTTATAGGGTATCTAAAGCACGTGTGGCCTAAATACTCAATGCCGAACTAGCGTCTTATCACTAGCGCAAGCTTTGTTTTCTAATCGAATCCTTATTTATAGTCTTTAAATCCTAATAAATATACAGAACGGAAGCGATTTTGGTATGATAAAAGCTTGTAACACGATACATATTGTTACGATTTTCCCGTGGGTTTACACAAGTCAATTTAACTCAACAATTAATAAATTTATTTACACTTCAAAACACTCCGTACAATAATTAATTCAGCTACTAAAAACACTACTACAATTCCACTATTTAAACTATACCGCGTTCCCAAATTCACTACTACACTACTACGCCGTCGTCGACACCGCTTCTTTTATATTCGCAAACCACGTTCTAGAATGACCGCAAAACGCTTCGCGATTTGCCTCGAATATCAAAGATGCTTCCAGGGGTGTCGCTTCCTAACTGTGGCCTACTTTAACACGCGCCCGGCCAGATATTGCGGCGCTTCGATTCCATCCCGAATCGAGTGCTCATTCAGAAGTATCGAGCATAGTAGGCCCAAACCGTAACACTGCCCCCTCTTAAAGCTGATCGTCCCGATCCGCTTCATCTAATCCCTGGTATTTCTTGAGTCTGTCCAGATGGACAATTTTCATCTTGCCTTTGGGGCTGCGTTAGACTCTGTACACGACGTCGTTTAACCTTTTTACCACATTGTAAGGTCCCTCCCATGTCGTTGCCATCTTTGACTTAATCCTTTGCTCCTCCTGGGTTGAAACATCCACACAGCATCACCTTCCTTATAATTGCCACCAGCTGGGATGTGGTCCAGTGTCATCTTCATACGGTCGTTGTTTGGTTTCATCTTCTCTCTCTCAAGTTCCCGAATTGTGATGGATCCCTTCTGTAACGAACACTGGTCACACCGTTTACACCATTCCTCAACGTCTTTTCTGAAGTTAATCCAGTAAAATCGATCTCTTATTCTAGCCAAAGTCTGGTTTACTCCAAAGTGTCCTCCTCCGCGACTGTCATGTAGTTCTCGCAGCACATTCTCTTTGCAGGAATTGGGCACTATTGTTTGGTAAACAAAGCGTTTTCCGTCTGGACTTTCCCATCTGCGAGTAATTAAGTCATCTCGCAGTCGAAGCGAATTCCACTGCAACCAGTAACCCCTTACTGTTGGTCCATATCTGGAAATCTGTTGCCAATCCGGTTTCAAATCCTTCTCCAACCATCTTCTGATTACTTTCAAATCAGAGTCTGAGCGCTGTCCTTTTATTATGTCTTCCTTAGAAACGCTGCTCTTTATTCTTTTTGTAGCCTCGTTTATAGGCCCACACCGTAACAATATTATAGGCAGACATTTTAAATGATATAAAAGAGTTTTATAGATTTTCAGACCTAAAGATGTCTTAGATGCTCCTTGGCACACATTTCTGAATCATTGAGATACAAAGATATTTTAAAAATTACGTATTTTTTTGTCTACAATCATTCAATAGTGATGTGGTTTTCCCTTCCAAATCTCAACAAAAATTACTCTTTTGTGAAGAATTTACTCGCTCGTTGCCAAAAGTAGCGATCAATAAGTGTTTGACTTCAGTGTTTATAACTTTTTTTGAGTCCTGTTGGAAAGATCATAAAATTAGTAAAATTAAAAACTTGTTGCAAGATTGAAAAATAAAATGAAACAATTAGGAATGTTCCAAACACAAAATTATGTAATAAGTTATTTAGTCGGGGAATTTAGAGAGACATTTGACAACAACGCGGCAAAATTTTGGCTACTTGAAATTTTATTAGTTTTTTTGTCTTTATCTCGCGCATGCAATTATCAATCTTTCTCTGTCCGGTACACGGTTTTCCCTAACCATACCATTTTTTACCATATACCATCTGCTGGTCAGTTTTAGCGTTGTGTCCCGTCTTGATAACGGCGTTTCAGTGCGGTAATTTAAAATTTTAAACTTTTTTCAACCACTTATTGTCTCATTTGGTCGTGCACTGATTTCGTTTTCTGAAAATGTTAACGTCGATTTATTTTCCACACTGTAAGGGTCGTGCTGACTCTGAATTTTCAATTTTCCAGCAATTGTAAGTTATGTAATATCAGCGTAGTTTTTCTCCATCATGAGATTCTGTTATTTATAGTATTTTTCAAATCTCATAACTAAATTGCAGATTTATTTAGTTGTTACGAGCGTGTGGAGCAAAGCTTTTCGAATTTGTATTTAATTGATTGTGGAGAAGGTTATGTAATTTTTCCTCCATTGGAATTTACATACCTTATAGGTGAGAGTTCTTTTCAAATGGCATTGTATCAAATTGCGTTTTTCCTTATTTTTTAGATACTGGCCAAGTACAAATGAGCACGTACAAATGTTCACCCACTCTCAGTATAATGCTGAGAGTTAACGTTTGGATTGGACACCTAATTAACAATGTTCTTATTGGGCCATTTTTATCCTAACCCAACCTAACCTAACCTAACCTAATTAACAATGTTCTTGTTGGGCCATTTTTTATTGAGGGAAATCTCGATAGCGATATATTTAGAATTAGAAAATTTAGCCATAGAGAATCCGTGGTTTTGAATGGATGGAGCTCCTCCTTATTCTACAAGGGTCATTACATATTTTCTTTACCGCATCTTATAGCTTGGCCACCGAGATTACCTGATCTGTCCCCAAATGATTTATTTCTCTGAAGTCAAAAATTGACAGCAATGTCCCAATCTAAAATACACAAGAGCTGCAAGAAGCCAACATGTTTTAGAAATGCTGTACGTGCATTTGCAGATCGTCTTGCATACTGTTTTTATTTTTTTTTTTATATTCTTCAGTAAACTCAACACGGTACCAAAAGAAGAAGAAGAATAAAATTTTCCAACAATTGAAAAGTGTACAAACAAACCCTGAACTGCAACTCACTTTCTAAAGTTGTTCTAACACCTTTGCTAAACTTGAAATAGCTCTTACCTGACAGTTTAATGGTTGGAGGCAATTATCTCTTTTTACCAATATAGCAAAATATCATGAGACACTCCGTACGGTACTTCAATACATTTGAAAGGAACAAAATTCTTATCTAGGCTATTTTAGCCTACGACGTTTTATCAGCCGTAGAGTTTATAAAGTCGAAAACTACCGTCTCCCAAAATTGGTCTCTTGATACCATCTCAATTCTTGTCGAGATCCGCCCGAGCAAATCGAATTTGCCAAAAGCCGATGAGAGCTCGGTTTTGATTTATTGGATTAGTTTGATTTCAAAACAAATAAGTTTCCGTTTTGGATGGGTAGATGAGAGCGTAATTAAATTATTCCGGTAAAATTCAATTAGGGATTTATTTTATTGCAGTTGATTATTGAGGAGGGTGACGAACCAGGAAATTGAGGATAGATACATTTTTTTCTCTTTGACATTTGTGTCTGAATCAGTAATTGATAAAAACAGAAAAGCAATATTGCAAAATTGTATCTCTTTTCAATTAAAACGTACATCCCACTCTCAAAAGATAATTATCCTGTTTGGCGACAAATTTACAAAAATTTTTCACTCAACTTTCTTTGTTAGATTCATTCTTGAAAACTCGAGGGTACAAAAGCAGTTTCTAAAATTATTCGCAATTCGTTAGGTGCCTCTTTGTCCCAACTGCGCCAAGTATTTCCAAGTCATGTAAAAATGGCATAATTTTGCCAGAGTTCCGTAATTTAACGGTAATGATAAAGAACGTTCGCGACCTTTGCTGTCCGTATAACGTCGAAAAGTTTTTTCTCTTCAACTTTTCATCAATTTGTCTGGAATTGAGCGATGCCAACAGTAGAAGTCAACAAAACTTCTGATAACATAAAGTTGTTTAATTACCATGCCAATCAAAGTGACGGGCAATAAGTCAAGAAAATTTCAATGTGTACCCCAAGACAGTATATTGACTAACACATTAGCAAGTTACGTATAATTAACCAAACTTTGTGTGCACGTGTGTACTAATTTATTAATTAGAATATTGATAAAAATTTTGCGTTTTGTTGATTTAGAATCAACACCAAATACTATATAATTGAACAATAACTTGATTTTATTAAAATAACTATGGCAAAAGTCTTTTCATACTAATATCGACTTTCTTATACAGTCTAAAACATTTCTATTGAATACCCTTGTAAATACCAGAAAGAGTTTTTAAAACCGTATGAAGATGCCTGTGAATTCAAAATAAACGATTATATAAAAGTGACAGAACTGGATAGAAAGTTAGAAAATCCTCTTTAATCTGTACTCGGAGGACATAATAAATAGGGCACTTGATGATCAGAACATAGGCATTAAGATCAACGGCATGACAATAAATAATCTGAGGTATGCTGACGATACAGTTATTCTGGCTGGAACATACGAAGATCTGCAGACGCTAATTAATAGAATGGTCACGGTAAGCGAAGAATATGGACTATCACTGAACATAAACAAAACAAAATATATGTTGATGACAAAAACAACTCAGGACATTCGTAGGATATACGTAAACAATCAACCTATTGAGAGAGTAAGAGAATACAAATACCTAGGCACGACCATTAATGAAAACAACGACAGCTCACAAGAAATACGAATCAGAATCGAACAGGCCAGAAGCACATTTATAAAAATGAAAAGGCTTTTCTGCTGTCGGGATCTAAACCTGGAACTGAAAATACGACTAATGAGATGCTATGTGCTGTCCGTACTGTATTATGGGATGGAAGCCTGGACGCTGAAGGTAACCGAAATGAGGAGACTGGAAGCGTTTGAGATGTGGGTATACCGAAGAATACTGAGGATTTCATGGGTAGACAGAATAACCAACGTGGAAGTGATAAGACGTATGAATAAGGAGAGAGAAGTTATTACGACAATTAAGGCCAGAAAATTGCAATATATGGGACATGTCATGAGGGGGGAAAAGTATCGAATATTGCAACTTATTATGCAAGGAAAAATCGAAGGAAAGAGATCTGTGGGGAGAAGACGTAATTCATGGCTGAAGAACCTTAGAGAATGGTTTGGTTGCAATAACAACGAACTATTTAGAGCTGCGGTCTCAACAATAAGAATCGCCCTGATGATTGCCAACCTTCGAAACGGAGACGGCACCTGAAGAAGAAGAAGTCAGTTAGAGCACTGCGGTTGGGGGTTGTTCCACCAAGGAGTGACTCGACCGGAGAAGATCAAAAGCCTTAGTCGTTCTTAGTTTCCGTCATGGAAACAGTAAACCAACATTACAAAGCCATTTGTTCGTAAAATGATGTGGTATTATAAATTAACCAACTCGTGTGATCACCACCACAAGGTTTTAGACCTCACCGTGACAATATTTCCCACTCGTGACTATAAAAATTCTCATACCACATTTGCGGAATCTGTTCGATATGCCGACGATACAATCATTGTTGCCTGAACTCCAGCAACTTGTATAGATGTTATTAGATGATTAGATCTTACTGTTGAGCGCGGTAAGCGTTATGGACTGCATATAAACATCCCCAAAACGAAATTTGTGGTTCTCTTGAAACTGCTAACACAACCTGTACTGATGGGACGCTGGGTGCTGTCCATATACATAGCAAGATGGTTGAGCAGATATAATACTTTAGATATATAGGGACACTAGTGTGTGATAGTTCGGCGAAAGAGATACTATCCAGAATTGAATATGCCATGAGTGTTAATTTCTACAGCTTTCTTTATCCCTTTATGAACTGGTCAAAGAGATTGAAGATACTTTTATTAGATTTTATACAACTTTATTTTTACTGACATAAAACAATGGAAAGACATAAGCACACTCGAATAATAATTACCGTCTATCTTCCTTAACCTGAGTATCTTAAATTATCATTAGATGACATAATGTTTATGTAGTATGTTCTATAAAATTGATTATTTTAACATTCCCTTCCAATTTTACAATACATACACATCAATATAATAGTAAAATGAATATCAATACAAGAACTTACTTCTATAACAATTTCTTTTTGGTTCTTTTGTAGAGAGTTCAATTCATCTTTGATTGTCTCAATCCAGCCATTTCCTATTGACACTGCAGTTTCATAACAGTCTGGTATATTTGATGTAAAGTCACCAATAGATAAAGCAGCAAAGTGATCAGATGTATAGTTACATATATAGTCTTGTAGGTACTTTGGTGGTTTTCTTTCTCTGCGGTCTTTCAGATCAAATTCTGGCTCTATTGATTCTTCCTTTTCTTGGTTTTCTTCTCGTCATGTTCTTTATTTTCATCTGTGTCATATGTAAACCGTTCCTGCTGATCGTGTTGTGAGTTCGGTATCCATGAAGTCGGTATCCATTGTCAATGACCAACCATATAAAATTTCTTACTTCGGGCGTCCAACTTACTTGATTGTTTACTTTTTGGGACGTGAACGTAGGCATATGACCCAAAAACTTTGATTTTCTCCATGTTTGGCTTTTGATTATACCACTTTTCTGCAGGAGTAATATTTGTTGGTAATGCTGTTGTTGGTAGTCTATTAATAATATAAACTGCTGCCAGTACTGCTTCTCCCCATAAATATTTTTCCAGTTTAGAACTAAGAAGCATACAACGTGCAGTTTCCATTATAGTTCTGTTCATTCTTTCAGACACACCATTTTGTTGAGGTGTATGTGGTATTGTTGATTGAACTGTTATACCTTTTGCTCTGCAAAAGTATTTAAAATCCCTTGACATGTATTCACCCCCATTGTCACATCGTAATCTATCTATTTTGCTTTGGAACTTAGCTTCTACCATTGCTACATATTGCTGAAATTTTTCCAGAACTTCACTTTTATTTTTCATAAGATAACATACTGTAAAATGTGAAAAATGGTCAATAAATGTTACAAAATACTTCATGCCGTTGTAAGTTACAGGAGTTAAAGGTCCACAAACATCTGACGAAATAACCTCTAACAATCTCCTTGCTTTTAAGTTTTCACTTAAAGATTTATAAGGCTTCTGTGTCTGTTTACCTTTTAAACATGTTTCACATAGAGTTTTACTAGGGTATTTAGTAGAGTGTCCCATTCTTTTATGCCATAAATCATTAAGTTCAGATTCAGTTATATGCGCTTCCCCATTATCAATATTCATGCATACTAGATATAAATTATTCTTTATGTTACCTTCTATTATTGTTTGGCCTTTCTTCTTAATCACAACTTGTCCATGTTCAAAAACAACTTTTAGTCCTTTCTGCTCCAGATTTTTCACAGACAGAAGATTATAATTCAAACCTTCACACTCAAGAACATTTTCCATGATTATTTTTCTACCTTATCACTTGTTTTCAGTTTTAAAATTCCTTGTCTCTTTGCTGTTACAGTTTCTCCCTTCTTGGCCACATTAATTTTAATGTCAATATTTTTCACTTGGGTTAAATACTGTCCTTGATTTGATCCAATTAAATGATGAGTTGCTCCACTGTCCACAATAAATTGTATCTCATTACTAGTTCCACTTGTCATTGCTTCACTATTTTCATTAAAACTGCAAAAAGCTACTTCTTCTTCCTCTGCAATATTACATTTTCCTTGTTTGAATTTCATTTTCCTGCATTCTGATTTTTTGTGTCCCCTTATACCACAATAATGACACTTGTAAGGAAAATTTTCACTTGAGGTCGTCGCACCGCTTCTATAATCAGGAAATGCATAACGATTTGTAGTTGATGGTCGTTTGTTTATTGGCTGACTTCCTGGATGTCTATATCCTTTTCCAAAATGTTTTCTTTCTTCATCTCCTCTACCATAAAAAGCATGTGGCTGTGATGTGTCTACATTCTCCTCTTTTACCTTTTCTTGTCTTGATTCCTCCATAAGTAATTTGTTTTTTACAAAGTCAAGAGAAATGTTACTTTCACCTTGACAAAAAATAATATCAATTGCAGTGGTAACTACTTGATAGTTCTCTGGCATTGCAGACAATAACTGTGTAACTATCTCTGTGTCATTTATGTTTCCACCACAGTTTTTTAACTCTGAGACTGTTTTCTCAAATTCAAACAGAAATTCACTTAGTTTTCCTTTTCCAAAGTATTTCATGTTTCTTAATTTCTTCTGCAAATGTACCTGGTTTGCTATTCCTTGCTTTTGAAAAGTACCTTTCAACTCATTCATGATTTCTTTAGCTGTAGTTTTGGTTTTCACCATTTCAAGAACATTATCAGCCAATAACTGAACGATTAAATTCCGAGCTTTTATATCGTTTTTATTAAAAACTGCAAGTTCATTTGTGGCTGTTGATTCCGGAGGATCTTTCTCCAACATTTCCAAAACACCTTGTTGCTCAAGACACAATCTTACTCGAAACTCCCAATTTGAGAAGCCGTTTCCATCAAATGGCTTTACAATTAAATTACTAGGGATTGTCGCCATAATTTGTCTTATCCTTCAGGTTTTCAAAATACGTTTCACAACAGGATAATTACTGCTTACTTTTCCGGTTTTCCTGGACTGGGCCCATAACCTGTTAATTTCTACAGCTTCCTTTATCCCTTTATGAACTGGTCAAAGAGATTGAAGATACTTTTATTAGATTTTATACAACTTTATTTTTACTGACATAAAACAATGGAAAGACATAAGCACACTCGAATAATAATTACCGTCTATCTTCCTTAACCTGAGTATCTTAAATTGTCATTAGATGACATAATGTTTATGTAGTAAGTTCTGTAAAATTGATTATTTTAACAATGAGGACGTTTATCATCAAAAACTTTTTTACTAATCGTGACCTGGACTTAGGTTTTAGAATCCGAATTCTACGCTGCTACGTATTCTCCACGGACTTAATTTCAAACATTAAAGCTTCCAAAATGTATATTTATAGGAAAATATTTTGCACATCTTGGATCGAAAGAGTAAGAAACTGAAGTTTTCAATAGAATGTAAAAAAACAAGAACCTGATGAATCAAGGAACGCAGGGTAGAGAGACGGTGCAGTGAGAAATATAAGAAGACGAATGGTAATCGAAACACATAGAAAAATAAGAGTAGAAGTAGAAGTCCATTATCTCTCAGTGGAGTTGTATAAATACCTATGAAAGGTAAGAAATAACAACACACAGTCGTCTTCACAATAGTGTATTTCAGCCTTTACGAAAAACATAGAGGAATGTCAGATGGAAACTGTTCTACTCTATTACCATCAAGTATCGACTTCCTGATACCGAAAATTTGAAACCGCCACCAAGAGATAGTTTTCATCGTAATTCCCAAGTGTAGTCTTTTCCACTTCTTTTAATCAATTTTTCCTTCTCAAATCCTTGAATGGCACCATCTTCTTATTGTTACAATGAGTCGTCCACTACGAGGTTTTCTAATGTTTATAACTTTCTTCATTTTCATAGCTGTCTGATTTTTCTCCATGTCTTCCTTACTAAACAGGTCACTTTTGATATCTGATTTGTCCATATTTTCATTAGTTTGTTTTAAACTTTCTTTTGCTTCCATATTTTTGTCACAAACTACAAGACACTATAAGCTATAATATATAAGTTACATTCGGAATACCCTGTATAATTACAGAAAAACTGTTGCAAACACATAGCTTTAGTAATCTAGAATACACTGTACCAAATAAATAATATTATCACCATAATTATAAAGTTTGGTTAATTAAACCAGCTAATTAGGAAACAATCTCACTTTGTTAATATTTTGATAAGATCCTTGTTGGAAGAGACAAGTAATTCGCTGCCGTTAAATATCAGAACATTTTTTAGAAGCTTGAGCAAACCGGTTTAATGAAATTACACAAACTTTTAATTAATTTTTTTTTTAGAGGGGCAAGGAAGTAACGATTGTTCTCTTTCAGCGTTCGTCATTCAACACAAGTTACCTGCAGTGATTTATCTTAAACCGAAATCAGACTTTTCCATTGGACAGTGAGTGTGCAATCACTGCAGTCGCAATTTATCTTGGCGTTGAACGTTCGAGCTTTATCAGCCGGAATCGATTTTTCTTTTGTTAACTGATAACTTTTTACAAACGCGACAAAGTTTGCGTTTAAAAAGACACAGAACAGTAGAATTCCTCCCTTCCAGGTTTTTTTCAATTTTGTTACCGTTGGGACTTAATTGTGTTGAGTTACCCAACCGGATCCAGGCGGTCCCTTTGGAAATAAGAAAACCGCATCGCGACAATTCTAATACTCGATAGGATGCTGCAGTCGTGCAAATCGAATTTTCCGAAACCAGGTGTTGCCTCAGTTTGATTTATTGAATTGATGTAATTTGAATTCAAATGAGTTACCATATTCGAATGGAAGAAATTCGAGAAAATTTAATTTTATCAAAAAAAAAATTATTTCTGTTCCCTACATACTCTTTGGTAAAGAGTGAGACGTAAGCCCAACCCAACCTGAAGATAAGAGTGAAATAATTAATCTCAGTAAAAATTTATAAGATATAGGCAAAACCATTCCAGTAGTTTATTATAAAAATATTGTATACCTTTCTATATTATTACTTCCGAATGGTACACAAAAAAGCACTAGAAAACAGAACTAGAAAAAAGATCAAAATCAACTAGGATAAGTCACAGAGGCAAAAATACTTTTTTGCCAATACATGTTCCTCAAGAGCAAAAAATGGCTGACGACCTCTAAAAATAATTTCCTTATATTTAGTGTATTTACCAGACCAGTTGGTACCTGGTACCCAAACCAGAAAATTAAGCTGAAATATTGCCAAACTCACCAACCAAAACAGGCCAAAGCAGAATTTCGATTGAAATGTTGCCAAACTGAGAAATTCCACCAGTTTGCTTTGAAAGATGTTGGAAATGCCCCCAAACTCACCAACCTAAACTGGCCAAACCAGAATTTGGTTTCAAAATTTGGCAAACTGACAAATTCCACCCATTTGCTTCGAACGATGTTGAAAATACCGCCAAACTCCCCAACTAAAACTGGCGAAAGCAGAATTTGGTTTGAAATGTTGCTAAAGTGAGAAATTCCACCAATTTGCTTCGAAAGACGTTGGAAAGTCTTCAAACTTACAAACCAAAACTGACTAAACCAGAATTTGCTTTGAAAGATGTTGAAAATGTCGCCAAACTCACTAACCAAACCAGAATTTGTTTTGAAATGTTGCCATTCTGACAGATTCCACCAATTTGCTTTGAAAGATGTTGAAAATGCCCCCAAATTCCCCAACTAAACCTAACAAAACAAGAATTTGGTTCAAAATGTTGCCAAATTGAGAAATTCCACCAATTTGCTTTGAAAGATGTTGAAAATGTCGCCAAACTCACTAACCAAACCAGAATTTGTTTTGAAATGTTGCCATTCTGACAGATTTCACCAATTTGTTTCGAAAGATGTTGGAAATGTCGCCTAACTCACTAACCAAAACTAGCATTTGGATTGAAATGTTGCCAAACTGACAAATTCCACCAATTTGCTTCGAAAGATGTTGGAAATCCAGCCAAACTCACTAACCAAAACCGGCCAAACCAGAATTTGTTTTGAAGTGTTGCCAAACTGACAAATTCCACCAATTTGCTTCGAAAGATGTTGGAAATGCAGCCAAACTCACTAAACCTAAACTGCCGGACCAGAATTTGGTTTGAAATGTTGCCAATCTGACAAATTCCACCAATTTGCTTCGAAAGATGTTGGAAATGCCGCCAAATTCACCAACTAAACCTAACAAAACTAGAATTTGGTTTAAAATGTTGCCAAATTGAGAAATTCCACCAATTTGTTTCGAAAGATGTTGGAAATGTCGCCAAACTCACTAACCAAAACTGCCAAACCAGAATTTGGTTGAAATTTTGCCAAACTGACAAATTCCACCAATTTGCTTCGAAAGATGTTGGAAATGCAGCCAAACTCACTAACCAAAACTGGCCAAACCAGAATTTGGTTTGAAATTTTGGCAAACTGACAAATTCCACCAATTTTCTTGGAAAGATGTTGAAAATGCCCCCAAACTCACCAACCTAAACTGGCCAAACCAGAATTTGGTTTGAAATTTTGCCAAACTAACAAATTTCACCGATTTGCTGCGAAAGAAGTTGGAAATGCAGCCAAATTCACTAACCAAAACTGGCCGAACCAGAATTTGGTTAGAAATTTTGGCAAACTGACAAATTCCAACAATTTGCTTGGAAAGATGTTGAAAATGTCGCCACACTCACCAACCAGAGCTGGCCAAACCAGAATTTTCTTTGAAATGTTGCCAAACTGACAAATTCCACCAATTTGCTTGGAAAGATGTTGAAAATGTCGCCAAACTCACCAACCAGAACTCGCCAAACCAGAATTTTGTTTGAAATTTTGCCAAACTAACAAATTCCACTAATTTGCTTCGTAAGATGTTGGACTGACCAAACCAGAATTGGTTGAAATTTTGGTAAATTGACAAATTCCACCAATTTGCTTGGAAAGATGTTGAAAATGTCGCCAAACTCACCAACCAGAACTCGCCAAACCAGAATTTTGTTTGAAATTTTGCCAAACTAACAAATTCCACTAATTTGCTTCGTAAAGATGTTGGAAATGCAGCCAAACTCACTAACCAAAACTGGCCAAACCAGAATTTGGTTGAAATTTTGGCAAATTGACAAATTCCACCAATTTGCTTCGAAAGATGTTGGAAATGCAGCCAAACTCACTAACCAAAACTGACCAAACCAGAATTTGGTTGAAATTTTGGCAAATTGCCAAATTCCACCAATTTTCTTGGAAAGATGTTGAAAATGCCCCCAAACTCACCAACCTAAACTGGGCAAACCAGAATTTGGTTTGAAATTTTGCCAAACTAACAAATTCCACCAATTTGCTGCGAAAGATGTTGGAAATGCAGCCAAATTCACTAACCAAAACTGGCCGAACCAGAATTTGGTTTGAAATTTTGGCAAACTGACAAATTCCACCAATTTGCTTGGAAAGATGTTGAAAATGTCGCCACACTCACCAACCAGAGCTGGCCAAACCAGAATTTTCTTTGAAATTTTGGCAAACTGACAAATTCCACCAATTTGCTTGGAAAGATGTTGAAAATGTCGCCAAACTCACCAACCAGAGTTCGCCAAACCAGAATTTTTTTTTGAAATTTTGCCAAACTAACAAATTCCACTAATTTGCTTCGTAAGATGTTGGAAATGCAGCCAAACTCACTAACCAAAACTGACCAAACCAGAATTTGGTTGAAATTTTGGCAAATTGACAAATTCCACCAATTTGCTTGGAAAGATGTTGAAAATGTCGCCAAACTCACCAACCAGAGCTGGCCAAACCAGAATTTTGTTTGAAATTTTGCCAAACTAACAAATTCCACCAATTTGCTTCGAAAGATGTTGGAAATGCAGCCAAACTCACTAACCAAAACTGGCCGAACCAGAATTTGGTTTGAAATTTTGCCAAACTAACAAATTTTACCGATTTGCTGCGAAAGAAGTTGGAAATGCAGCCAAATTCACTAACCAAAACTGGCCGAACCAGAATTTGGTTTGAAATTTTGGCAAACTGACAAATTCCACCAATTTGCTTGGAAAGATGTTGAAAATGTCGCCAAACTCACCAACCAGAGCTGGCCAAACCAGAATTTTCTTTGAAATTTTGCCAAACTGACAAATTCCACCAATTTGCTTCGAAAGATGTTGGAAATGCACTCAACAAATTTGGTTTGAAATTTTGCCAAACTGACAAATTCCACCAATTTGCTTCGAAAGAAGTTGGAAATGCAGAAAAAATGAACCAGAATTTGTTGAAATTTTGGCAAATGACAAATTCTCAATCTAACCAAAACTGGCCGAACCAGAATTTGGTTTGAAATTTTGGCAAACTGACAAATTCCACCAATTTGCTTGGAAAGATGTTGAAAATGTCGCCAAACTCACCAACCAGATGTTGAAAATGCCCCAAACTCACCAACCTAAACTGGCCAAACCAGAATTTGGTTTGAAATTTTGCCAAACTGACAAATTCCACCAATTTGCTTCGAAAGATGTTGGAAATGCAGCCAAACTCACTAACCAAAACTGGCCGAACCAGAATTTGGTTAGAAATTTTGGCAAACTGACAAATTCCACCAATTTGCTTGGAAAGATGTTGAAAATGTCGCCAAACTCACCAACCAGAGCTGGCCAAACCAGAATTTTGTTTGAAATTTTGCCAAACTGACAAATTCCACCAATTTGCTTCGAAAGATGTTGGAAATGCAGCCAATCTAACCAAAACTGGCCGAACCAGAATTTGGTTTGAAATTTTGGCAAACTGACAAATTCCAACAATTTGCTTGGAAAGATGTTGAAAATGTCGCCAAACTCACCAACCAGAACTCGCCAAACCAGAATTTTGTTTGAAATTTTGCCAAACTAACAAATTCCACCAATTTGCTTGGAAAGATGTTGAAAATGTCGCCAAACTCACCAACCAGAACTCGTCAAAACCAGAATTTTGTTTGAAATTTTGCCAAACTGACAAATTCCACCAATTTGCTTCGAAAGATGTTGGAAATGCAGCCAAACTCACTAACCAAAACTGGCCGAACCAGAATTTGGTTTGAAATTTTGGCAAACTGACAAATTCCACCAATTTGCTTGGAAAGATGTTGAAAATGTCGCCACACTCACCAACCAGAGCTGGCCAAACCAGAATTTTCTTTGAAATTTTGCCAAACTGACAAATTCCACCAATTTGCTTCGAAAGATGTTGGAAATGCAGCCAAACTCACTAACCAAAACTGGCCAACCAGAATTTGGTTTGAAATTTTGGCAAACTGACAAATTCCACCAATTTGCTTGGAAAGATGTTGAAAATGCCGCCAAACTCACCTAACCAAAACTGGCCAAACCAGAATTTGGTTTGAAATTTTGCCAAACTAACAAATTCCACCAATTTGCTGGAAAGATGTTGAAAATGTCGCCAAACGCACCAACCACAATTAACCACACCAGAATTTGGTTTGAAATGTTACCAAACTGACAAATTTTACCAATTTAGTTCAAAATGTTGCCAAACTGACAAATTTTAGCAATTTGCTTCGGAATGTGATGGCAAACACACATATTCCACCAATTTGATTCAAAATGTTGCTGTGACCAATTCCACTAGTTTCCAGTCTGACGAACCAAAACTGGTCAACCCAAAATTTGTTTCAAAATGTTGCCAAACTGACAAATTATGCCAAATTGACTCAGAATATGCTGGGAATGTTGCCTAACGATACAAATTAATTTTTTTGGTTCATGTTGGCACCAACTTGTGAAATGTATGACTTTAATCCAATTTAGTGTTACATTAAAATTCAATTTAAATTACATCAGTTTCAGTCAAGAATATAGTATAGGTATGGGCTTAGTTTTATAAAATAAAAGTTGTTAGGTTTGTACTAGTAGGTATTTTTGATTTAAAAAGTGGCTGTTGAATGCAAAATAATGTATTCAAATGGTAGAGTCTAAATTGACTGAAAAGCATTAAATCCAAGATTTACCATTCAGTTCCACTTTGGAGTGTAATGAAAGAAAAGTAAGGTAAAAGTGTTGAAAGGAATAGAAAATAGAACTCCTACTTACTGAACTTTGGAGAGGGTTAGTTTTACTGGATAAATTGACAGATTCGTTGTGTTTGACAGATTTTAGTTTTGGTAATATTTTCTATTTACTATTAAGTGTCTCCGGTCCAGAAAGAAAAATGGTTTCTGAGATTCTCTGATTCTCAATACTATAGGTACTTTATACAAAAATTGCTTCAAAAAATTGACTTTTTAGCTTTTTACAAACAATTTTTTTACCTGCTTTGAATTAGGTTCATTACAAACACAAACCATTCCTTTTTCACACTTTGGAAAATCTCTTATATCACGAACAAGTCTAATAGAACTAAATACAACTTCAAAGAAACTAAACCATACTAGAAGTATTAGAAAAAATTCTTGACAAACCTTCCTTGGTAAAATCAAATTTTATGAAAATGGTTATCTTCAAGACTTAAATTTTATTTTAGTAAGCCGTTTATTGAAATTTAAAGAAAATTAACCACTTGAATACTAAAACTGGACGTTAATAAACCCTTTAGAATTTATTACCACACAAAAAATTAATAGAGTCGTTAGAAAAAAATTGAAAAAAGCAGTAAATCACCATTTTATTATTTAGTGCTTTTACAAAACGGTCATGCAAAGTCAGAGACGTAGGATCTTTGGGTGGAAACGCAAAACTTGGTGAATAAATTATGTCGAACGGGCACCGTTTAATTCCAGTTTCGAGCATTTTAATTTCGAATGTTTCAAATTACATAATTTCTAGCACGAAATAGAGAGCTTAACGTGGCGAGGCAAAACAAGGAGAAAATTTAAACCCTGAGGGATTCCGGGGGTTTAGGGAAATTTACCCTCTTCGGAATCTATTGTTGTATTGCTGACTTGGTGAAATGTCCATAAAGAATATTTATTCAGGCATAAATTTATGCCGTTATTGTTTCAGTCATTAGGGTTGGTTTTGGTGGCTATTGTGGCATCGCCGAAATGATTATAGACAGGAATTTAAACGTCAATGTGCAACGTTAAATGTGCCGAAAATGAAACATTTTACTCATGTGTTTCTATATTTTGATGGAAATTAGTATAAAAATAGGCGACAAAGGCGTGCTTTTCGAAGGTACTTAAAAGTATAGAGTTTTGATTGAAGTTTTCTAGAAACTCTGTGTCGCATTGCGCTTTTACTACAAGAATACGGAAAATCCATTAGGAAAAACCTGATATTCTACATTTACCCAGCATTTCTGCAAGGCGAGTGAATTTTAAAGTAACGTATAAACTTTTATAATTCAGAATACTCGCTACCTGTTGGCCCATAATACTGAAATACCATAAAGTATTAAACAGCTCAAAGAAGTGGAAAATTGCTGATATTCATAACTTATGAACCAACCTTCAAAAAAAGAATATTAGTGTAATGTAAGTGACGGAGTTTTTAATCACAACCGATGGCTCATTAGACTTATTCATTATGTAACTAGAGACTTAGAGACTAGAGCTTGAGACTAATTTTGCTGAGGTTAATCAATGTGTTCGATCTTGCTCGGTTACAGAAGCTTAAAAGTTGTGTTTGTAACCAGTTTTCATGCAAATCGAGAGACTTTAATACTAAAAATTGACTTGTAGACATAAAAACTACTATTTCAAGAATTTGTTACTACAAATTCATACATTTAAACCTTAAAAATTGACTTGAACCCCAAAATGTGACTGAACTAATGAAAAGTGACATCAGAAGCTTAAAATTTGCATGTGAAGTAAGTTTTCATAATTTGAAGACAAATTTCAATATTTTAGTCTTGAAAATAGTCTTAGATGCAGGACATTGACATTAGATTCATGAAAATTGTCTTGAAAACGAACTTTTCGTGCTTTTTACTTTGCTTTTCATTTTCTTCGAATTCTGGACTGTTTTTAGTGCTTCAAAACTGCTTCCAGCTTGGAAAATCGAGTTTCAAGACTATCTTCACCAAGTGATTGACATAGCAAACTTAAAAAACAATTTTTACATTCTTCATAGACTTAAAATGGCATTCCAAGCTTTGTCACTATTAAATCGACTTCTAGACACCTCAGTGCTAAAAATTCGGGTATTTCTTAATAAACTAGACTGTTTTTAGTGTTTTAAGGCTGTTTTCAGTGCCTCAAATCGAGTTTCAAGACTATCTTTACAAAGTTTTTGACTTATCAGGCCTAAAAACCAGTTTGTCCACTGACCATAGTCTTGAAAATGTTATTTCAAGCGTCTTCACTATTAAATTGACTTCTACACTCATAGGTGCAATAAATTGTAGCATCTCTAAGAAATTCAGACTGTTTTTAGTGCTTTTTAAGACTGAAAAATCGAGTTTAAGACTATTTCCAAGTTTCTTCAGTAATAAAAGTAAAAAATGTTGGTACCAAATGCTACAATAATAGTCTTGAGAACTAATTTTTAGAAATAAAATAGTCCGAAAATTTAATTTACTTCTTGACTTGTTGAAAGTTGAAGAAAATTGAGTTGTACACCAATTAAAGTCTTGAAAATATACTTTTGGACTCTCTTTTGTCCTAGTAAGGTCCGTTCTAGCATTAAAAGTCAACTTTTATACTATTTTTAGTAGTAAAAAATGAGTTTCATGCACAATACAATCTTTGTCTTGATTTCCGGACTTTTTTTAGTTCTTGAATGCCAGTTTCAGACACTCAACCAGGATGGCAGTCTGAGAAAGCGAATCATAAGACCATTCCTAGTAGTAAAAAAGTTTTTAGACTATTCAGTACAAATTTGGACTTTCACAAGTCTTGGATGTTCAGTTTTAAACTATAAAACGATTTTTTAAATTGAAATTTGGAAGACTGTATCTTCCTTAGGAAACGTTTTTCAGAAAAATGACATAATGCAAGTCAACTTATTTTTTGATTAGCTATCAAATGGTGAATTATTGACACTTAAAACTGGACCACCCTGTATAATTCAAAATATATAAAACTCTATAGTTTTATCAGGATTTAATTTTAACCGTCATCATCCTTGAGATTTATGTGCAAAAACATCTATTTTATGTAACTCACCTTTTTGAGCAACTCGCTATTTTTTCCAAAAATCTGCTTATTGCCTTCGTCCTATCTGGTTGTAGAAATAGCTATATTGTTTGCATTGTTCTGATTTGTGTGTAAATTAAACCACACCACAATAATTTCAAAGTTTATACTACCAACATAAAAAATTACGACGTAACCGAGTAGATTGAAGGTCCCAATTTACGATCTCATACATACAATTTAATAACTGTTAGACGAAAGTATGTCGTAAAAATATCTCACAAAACCGCACTTACGAAACACGTGATACACTTTCGTTTATCTAATGTTGTTTGTCGGCTATCTTCAATACATTCATATCAGTAAACTTACCCAAGGATTCGCTATGAGATGACACTCGAAATATACGTCAGCCCCTTCGTGAATATTGCTAGCATCCAGTCCATGACCTAAAGTCATGTTGACTTTGGGTGAGTAGAGTACTTTTAGCATCCAAGTTCTTTGAATTTCACTATAACAAATTAGGGCATTAATCAAAGGATAGTTTGAATTGCAAACAAAAAATACTTTCAAATTTGATGATTGATGGTTAGTATGATATAACACTCTAACTTGCATTTCTAGCAGGACACAGTGAAGCATTTCAAATAAAATGATTTGGTATAGCAAAGTAAAAATTAGGAAGTCTCAAAAATCAAAATACAATGGGATGGCGTTCCAATGTAGGTAGTAGAGAGGTTGTATTACTTTATTGCATCTGTCTTGAAAATAAGGATTTTTTTTTCAAGAAAATAAAGAAAATTTATTTATTTAATTTATAGAAAAGGTACATTTTTGTAGGGATGTCAAGTGTTTACCATTATAGTTAGTTTTAGTAGGATTGTATGTAGTTATTAAGAAAATTAACAGTATTACTTGATGAACTTCAAAGGAGGTGAAAAAGGTGGTACGTGGAGGTAGAAGGTGGGAAAAAAGGTTTTTTTGTTTTTGGTGGTTGATTGTCAGCAGAGACTTTTAATGAGAGCTGGAAAGTCATTTTTTCTAAAAAATTCGAGCAAAAATCAGACTATTGAAGATCAGGGGATCTTAGAAAGCTGTTTCCCTCCGGAACGGAAGTTACTGAGTGTAATACCGAGTGCTACCAGCAATTGTACCGTCTAGTCCACGTTATGACATGGAGCAGATTGTGAAAGAGGACCTATTCCAGAAGTGGTTAAATCGATAACCGAGGAGGCCTCCCGGCTGTTACCGAGATACAGCCTTTGCAGTTAAAAATCCACCTCAACGGAAAAGAAGAAGATTGGTCAACTGACGGTTTATTTTGGACAATTTGGACTCTTTGACGAAGAGTATTAGTTGTAAGTAGTTTGTAATTTTTTGTATTAAATATATTTGTAGGTTCCATGATATATTTAGAAGCAGGATTTTTAGGTAGAAAGTAAGTTAGATAGGTTTAGTTATTTACCTTAAAAATAACTTAGCATCCCTATAATAGAATTTTTATTCAAGCTTATTTATTTAAATTTTCTTTTTCTAATTTTGGCATATAAAGTGACACTTTTCAAAACTGATTAGAGTGACTAAACGTTTTACTTTTCGTAACTAGTTATGAAAAGTTCATTTCATCACTCCCTGTTTTTATGCATTTCCGTAGAAACATATGGGCGACATCCATCATAACATATGTATGCAACACGTTTCGAAAATGTCTTATTGTGTAACTCATTCAAATTGTAGGACCTCCCTGCGCTCGCCCAACATTCATTCGTTACACAAAATCGATCTTTTCGTAACTGGTTACATAAATAGCTATTATTTACTAGAATATTAGAATGAATGGTCAGGGTGAATCTGATGCCAGTTATGACGATATTATCATGCAACTAGGAGGTGAGGGAGATTTGAGTAAATCTCATCTTCAGGATGATAATAATCATGACACATCCTTATTTTTAAACATTCCCTTTAGGGAATAATAACAGAATGACTATTAATATCCATTAATATCAATACTCTTGTGGAAGGTCAAGCAAACAATTATTCCATCACACAATTAAAACGTTTGATGTGGAATGTCTGGAATTCACAAGCACCTTGTATAAAGTTTTCTAACTAAATCCAACTTACCTAAATGGAATTCTTTGATTGGATGCTTTGCAAGCTAAGGTCAGACCGTGGTCGCTGAATTTCGGGATAAACTCCAACAAACTGCTGGTCACGTTACCGTCAGGACTAACCACCGGATTTCCTCCTTCTATTCTCCTACCGTCCTGTAAAAATTTATTAAGTTTAGGGCCGGTATTTCTATCTGCTAGTAAACTTCTTTGTAAATATATGAGATAAATAAAACTTATTTGTGTATATCAATCGTCAAACATACTTTATTCGACCAATAAATCAGTTTATTTGAAGATTTTTTGTTTGATACATCAAGTTGCTAATATAAGAATAATGGGAAATAATAAATATGAAACATGCATCTTGCTCACTCGGTTTGGGTTTTTAAATAAAAAATTCGTTATTAAAATGGAAATTTTAGTAACTGTAGGGGAAGAAATCAGTTACTCAGAGAAAATCACAAAACCAGTTTTATCCCAATTTGTTGCTAGTATATTTTCAATATCAGGTCATCATGAATGCTAAAATAAGGATATCGTTGAGACGACTAGGTATGTGTTATTCTTTCTCTTTAATGATCATACAACTCCACTGAGAGAAAATGGTCTTTCGTTTTTCAATTTTATGGACACGAATGACAAGTATTTTAATTTTTCAAATAGATTGTCTTTGGAGGGCTTAATTAACAGCCAGAGATTCCGAAGAAATGACAAATCAGACTAATGTGACAATGACAAAACTACCATTTAATATCAATTCTCCAAATAACAATTCGACAAATAAACTTGCCTTGAAATAGGAATACTACTTATTCGACAATTAATCTTTGGGATACAATATAATGGCCAAATAGTTATTAGCTACTTTAGGGTCTAGTAATAGAGGTAAGAGCACACAGGATCAAAAAAACCTACAGCAACCATCGAAAGGCTTAATATTGAATCACTGACAGGATGATGGAACGAGAAGCCTGTATGAGAACCGATTAACAAATACACTGAAATGACATTGGTAAAAGAAAAGTCAACATAAATGGGACCAATAATAGCAAAAAAACCTGGTTCTGTCACAAAGTTAAAGAACTTTCACAACAGAAAAAGAAATCTTACCTCATATACAGGAGCTCACTAACGCCAGAAAAACACTCCGAATATACAGAAGTGAGAAACAGAATCAATGCCATAAAACGAGATTACTGGGCAAAATTTACAAGCTAGATATGGATCACGACCTATATGGAGCACAGACGAAAGTCTGGAAGATGCTCAAGAACAGGAAAAAGCCAATAAATGAGTTTTTGCAAACAAAAGGAGTCATCAAAGATGTATGGGAAAAATACTTTAGGAAATATAACACCGAAGAAGCCATAAGCATCAAAAACTACGAGACAAACCATCAAATAACACTGAACGAAGAAGAGGTAATGGCAAAAATCAAAAAATTGAAAAACAGAAAAGCTCCCGGGACACACCTCATCCCAAACGAACTTCTGAAATATGCCGGACCTGAACTAGGAAAACATCTAAAAATCCTCTACAACAAAATTTTAGAAACATTGGAAATACCTACGGAATGGCCCAAAAGTATAACTATCCCTATTAAGACGCATCCAGACAACTACAGGGGCATAACGCTGCTGAACACAAGCATGAAACTCTTTACCGGCATTTTGAAGGAAAGACTTGAAAGACAAATAACAAACAGGGAAGAACAACAAGGCTTCAGACGAAACAGATCCACGACCGACGCCATATTCATTATCAAACAACTAAAAGAAAAATCAATCGAATTTAATACACCAGCATATGTCTGCTTCATCGATTTGACCAAGGCATTTGATAGGGTTCGCCTCTCCGACATCATAAATATACTGATAGCGAAAGAACCGCCAGACACCATCGTAAGAGCAGTCCGCAGTCTCAATATGAACAACATGACTAAAGAAAGGCAAGAGACACGGAAGAGATACCGACACCAGGAGGCATCAGACAAGGTGACAGCCTTAGCCCATTTCTGTTCAATCTCTTAATGGACAGAATTATAGAGGAAGTATCATCACTAAATATGGGACAGAATAAAAGAATCAGCATGGTATGTTACGCCGATGATGCAGCTATTTTCGCGGAAACGGAAGACGATCTACAGAGACAACTACACAAATTCTGCCAGATCAGCCAAGAGATGAACATGACCATATCTATAGAAAAAACGAAAAGCATAACCTTTGCTAAAGATCCCGTAAGATGTAAGCTGTTAGTTCAGGACAAAATCATCGAGCAAGTCTCACAATTCAAATATCTCGGAATGGATCTGTCGAGTTATCACAACCCAGTAAAGGACCTAAGAAGCCAGATCAACGAAGCGTCTGTCATGTCGGGCTGCTTAAGGCAGATAATATGGGCGAACGAATACATGCGAAAGGATAGCAAGGTCAGGATCTATAAGACTTGTATCATGGGGGAGACAAAGAAAAAGATATTGGTACGCTCACGTGAGAAGAGTGGAAGAGGGAAGGCTGCCACGCATCGCACTTGAAGGAAAACCAATAGGGAAAGCACCCAGAAGACCACCTAAGAGATGGAAGGACAGATGGCAGTCCACCTCCCAGGAACTGATCCAGAGGAACCTGCAAAACTAACAGATCGCAAGATCTTAAATATGAATAAGAAGAAGAAGAAGAAGGGTCAAGTGGGGTAAGTGTAATTGTAAACGATGTTATTTTCCTGTTTAAAATGACCGTTAGAAAAACCGCGCGACTATTTTTAATGTTAAACTGTCATCCTTAACGTCACGTGACAGCTTTTACGTTTCATCTGATATTTTCAAAGTCACGTGACTATTTTTTTACGTCAAAACAGAATTCTGAAGGTCATATGACCGTTTTTTAGTTTCAAACTGATTCCCTGAATCACGCGACTATTTTTAATTTTAAAATGGCATCCTTTACGTCTTGACTATTTTTTAACGTCAAAACAGAATCCTGAAGGTCACACACGTGACAGTGAAGTTTTCTTATCACCAAAACGGTAATTAAAGTGTCATGTGACTATTTTAAGATTAAAAATGGGAATTATATTAGGCACTCCAATATAATGTCAACAAACAGGTCACACACGTGACAGTTTTTACGTTTAGACTGATGGTTTTTTTAAGTCACGTGACTCTTTTTAAGATGCGAATGGTCACGTAACGATTTTCAATTATCAAATTTAGTTTTAAAGTTCACGTGACTGTTTTCTTATCGTCAAAACGAGTATTAAAGGTCATGTGACTATTTTAAGATTAAAAATAGGAATTATATTGTCAAGTGGCAGCTTCAAATGTCAAAACGTTATTTGAACGGTTACGTAACCGTTTAAAACTCAAACTGACATTTTTAAAAGCACACGTGACCCTTTTTACGTTACAAATGGTCAAGTGACGATTTTCAATTATCAAATTGATTTTTAAAGGTCTAGTGACTCTTTCTTTAAGTGAAAACGATTAAGGTCACGTGACTGTTTTAAATGTCAAAACGGATTTCCGTAGCTCACTTGACTGAATGTGGCGAAATAATGTACGAAGGGTCACGTGACCGTTTTTCAGTTTGAACTTCCTTTTAAGATGCAAACGGTCACGTGACGATTTTTGTTCATCAAATTTGACTCTATTTTCACGTCATAACGGAATCTTAAAGGTCATGTGACTGTTGTAAATGGCGAAATCGTATTTGAGAGGTCACATGACCGTTTTTTAGTTATAAACGCTAAAACACGTGACTGATAATTTTAAAGTCACGTGATTCCTTTTAATGTTCAAATGGTCACGTGGCTCTTTTAATATTAAAAATTAAATTCATAATGTTAATGTTATTCATTAATTGTGAATGAAAAATTTTAATCTTTAATTTGGAATTATTTTTAGCAATTAAATTGCAGACTGATTTTAAAACATTTTTTTGATTAATCTCTAATTTGTCTAGACTCTAGACTAGATCATCAGTAATAAAATCAAATAAAAATAGATAAAAACTAGCTCAGTGTCACTAAATTCAAACAAATATAGTTTATCTACTATTTAGTTTTACATAACGTTTAGTCTTGTTTTACGGCTTTTTAAACGGTTTATAATCCCGATTAACTTTTTTAATCAAAATAAGCTTAAAATGTCACATGAACGATGATTTGCTATTCTATCAGAGTATATTTGTTCAGAATATTCCTAATTGCATACATTCTAGGTCAGTAATTTTTATAATTGAAAATAATAGCTCATTGTCCTCCACGTCGGTAAAATTTTCTCATCTATAATCAATCTGTACGACTGAAAGTGATGAAAGTCAAAAAATGTTACCTACTCAAGTGTTTTCCTGATTAATTAAACAAATTGTGGTAATTTAACAATCTGTATCGTCGGAATACAACCCAATTTAACGGATTTTTATCATTGGAGTAAGTTAGGTGCGTATAAACTATAGATAATGTATGTTGTATACCGGTAATTTATACACATCAATAATTATCTACTCGTAGGTTGTATATAATGGGAAAGTGGTAGAATTTTTATAGCTTTTTACTCAATCATGTTGAGTTTCGAGGTTTTGGTTTCTGTTGCTATTTTTCTAGCAGTTTCGAATGGTTTCATACTGAATCACAGAGTTAATAAGATTGTTCGGAACCAAAAACGGACTGAAGTTAGTGAACCGGCGGATTCCAGTATTGTTTTAACTCACGTAGTAAGTACTTCAGATAGTGATGTATTAAACTATTTCGTTAATTCAAAAAAGGCATTAAATGTTTAACTTAACAGAGCTAAGGTTAAATTTGAACTTGAATTTTAAGGTGGAAACCTTAAGCGCTACCTGGTAATACAAATTTTGTATACACTCTAAACTAAACTAATAGAAGCTTCCTATGGCAAGTTTTTTTTCAAAATATTAAATTATAGTATTACTTATAATGGCCGAAAACTGCTTTATTTCGTACTGTATCGTAATATACTCTATTACGTTATCGGTTTCAGTCCGGGAATTAATTCATTACATCACTAGTCCGGAAAAGTCAGAACTGAAGTTTTTTGTTTTTTTTTTCTGCTCTTTTACAAAGACAACGTCCGATGTATGCCATTTCCTAAATAGTTTATACTGTTTCTTGCCTTGAAGATTTAACGGGAATTAGTTTGCCAATTGCTTCTAAAAACTCATCCATTTATGACACTTTTTAGTTTGACTAAGTAAAGTACTCGTCTAGAAATTCTAGACTTTAATCAGCCATTTCCCGGACTTGGAATGTAAATTACTAGTGTACCACACAAACTGCGCTCATATAACTTTTATTTCATACTGTATCGTAATATGCTCTATTACGTATAGTCAGTCGGTTCAGTCCGGGAAATGATTCATTACGTTACTAGTCCGGCAAAGTAATATAATTTTGGTGTCCAAAATGTATAGCCTAATGAGCCACACACTAAAGATCTTCCTCAAAGTCATCCACCGTATAATATATAAGAAGCTGGAAGAAAATATCGCCGATATTCAGTTTGGGTTTAGAAACGGTGTAAGTGGTACAATGTACACCTGCTTTATTGACTATAACAAAGCATTTGATAAAGTGAGACACAAACAACTAATAGAAGCTCTGGAACAAAAAAATTTCGACAAAAGAGATATACAAATAATTGTGAACCTGTGCAATCAAGACAAGGACTGTTCTTTCGCCATGGAAATTTTCACGAAAGCCCTCCAAATGAAGAGGGTGAACTGACAAGGATCTGTTCTTTCGACCTTCATGTTGAAATTTTCACCAAGAATATGGTCCCTTGAAAATGAAGAGGGTGAACTGAACAATTTGCGCTATGCGGACGATACAGTACTTCTCGCCTTCTAGCCTTCAAGATATGGACATACCGTAGGATGTTGACAATACCATGGACAGGACATGTTCGCTCAATCATAGATGGTGTGAAGGCCTAAGAAGAATAAGACATACCGTAGAATGTTGAGAATACGTGAAGATTCTACATGAAGTTCTTCTTCTTCTTTTTATTGATATTTAAGATCTCGCGATCTGTTAGTTTTGCAGGTTCCTCTGGATCAGTTCCTCGGAAGTGGACTGCCAGCTGTCCTTCTATCTCTTAGGTGGTCTTCCGGGTGCTCTTTTCCCTATTGGTTTCCCTTCAAGTGCGATGCGTGGCAGTCTTCCTTCTTCCATTCTTCTCACGTGAGCGTACCAATATCTTTTTCTTTGTCTCCCCCATCTTACGATGTCTTGCACCCCACATTGTTCCCTAATGTCAGTGTTCCTAATTCGGTCTATTCTTGTTTTTCCCATTATAGTCCTGAGCGTTTTCATTTCGGCTACTCGAAGCATTCTTTTCGTTTTGTTGGTTTCTTCTCTGGTTTCTATTCCGTATGTCATGATTGGCCTGATACAAGTCGCATAGTTCCCGACCTTGCTATTCTTTCGCATATATTCGTTCGCCCATATTATCTGCCTTAAGCAGCCCGACATGGCAGACGCTTTGTTGATCTGGCTTCTTAGGTTCTTCACTGGGTCGTGATAACTCGACAGATCCATACCCAGATATTTGAATTGTGAGACTTGCTAGATGATTTTGTCCTAAACTACCAGCTTACATCTTACGATCTTTAGCAAAGGTTATGCTTTTCGTTTTTTCTATAGATATGGCGATGTTCATCGCTTGGCTGATCTGGCAGAATTTGTGTCCGTTTCCGCGAGAATAGCTGCATCATCAGCATAGCATACCATGCTGATTCTTTTATTCTATCCCTACTTGAAGTTAAAAAGAGAAAAGTGGAATATCTCGGACACGTTATGAGATTCTGCAACTCATAATTCAGGGGAAGATCGTGGAAAAGATATCTGTTGGAAAGAAAAGAATATCCTGGCTTAATAATTTACGAGAATTACGTTGGGCGTCACGTCCTACAACCTATTCAAAGTCGCAGTTCTCAAAGTAAAAATAGCAAACATGATAGCCAACCTCCGACATGGTTTAAGTCACTTGTTGTATCTATTATTTTTCGCATAATTTCCTATAAAGCTCAAACAGAGAGATGACAATAATACCTTTACAAAACTGTCACTAAAATTGGTGTTATAAGACGTTTGAACATAAATTATATTATTTGCCATTTTTAAGTAGGTACCAATTATTATACTTAATTATAGCTTTAATTGCCTTTAGTTAACTAACTAGTTTATTAAAAATTGATAGTAATTCATATTGATAATTTTACTGTTTTCGTCTTTCTCATGTATAATTACTAGTTTAAAAGTCCCGTTATCACTAAAACGTTTATAAAAATTTTTTTTTGGTATTCAAAGTGCATCGCTATTTTATCAAGCTATGCACTTACCACCATAATTATTATTACGGTTAATGATGTAGAAAAATATGTTTACGCCTAATTTTCGATAATAAACAAGCGGAAATATTTAAAAACAAATTTTTTTTCAGATGTTTAGGCATGGAAACCGAACACCAGAATTATCGGAACTGTATCCATTAGATCCCTACTTAAACTACTCTTACTATCCTCTAACTCATGGACAATTAANCGTAGTTACGTNTAGTGTGCTTGCNAGTANANTTGAGAGCGTAATGGNCCTAACNTGANTNCTAAAATCCNGTNAAGATTCCCTATGANCCCNCNNGGNCCGCATANCANNGCTATNGTTATTATATCACNNACTTNAAANTGGCGNGTGNACGCNTACNGTATGNACGCNGTANGTCCTTTTGAGTCAGCAAGTATGACGATTNCGGGGNGCTTAAANTGANTTNCTTA
>CM042798.1:2788140-2854534 GCA_018691245.2 Ips nitidus
TCACTNGCANGACAGTCNNTGNGTAATAANNNGTGTCNNGATTGCGCCGAGCTATATCACGNTNTCNAACNTAGATTGGCNTGNGNCACGAANCAGCTTATNTNNCTNCNACGTGATTNAANTCACTGCAAGTAGTNCACANAGCANNGTCNCTNGGTAAGCCCCAATNGCNGAAATCCCTACCAGCCNAGCGCCAACCNAACTGCGTGCGANTGNNAGTNGNCCGGGCAGGGCNTGNNATNATAGCCTCTTTCATGCNAGGCCCCTTTTGAATCTCCTTGAAGGTCTTGAATTTACTCAAAGAGTTATCATCATCATCAGCCATTTCCTCCTCAGGATATAGGCTTCCTCCAGGTGTTTCCACTGTTTTTTGTCTTGCGCGGTGCTAATCCAGTTTCCTATGTCATTACTGGAAACACGTATTGGTTGCACACTTTCCGTTTCAGACATGTAGGCAGTTTTCCTTAAAGGGTGTACCTTGGTTTGCCAAAAGCTGCCCATCCTACGAAGCGACTTCATCTCTGCAGATTTGTATTTCGTGACCGAGATATTTATATTGGTCCGTTTGCTCTATTTCGTCCCCTTAGTCTGTCACCAGTTCAGGTTTGTTATAAACTGTGTTTTGTGGTAATTATTATACAGTCCTACTCTTGCTGTAGAACTTCCATCAATTTTTGAGCGTCTCCTATAACGTCATATAACGTTGATACAATACTTCTCCATGTAAAAAATTACTTTTAATTATGTGAGTAGCGAAAACAAGACTTTACACTTAATCGTAGGTAAAGTATAGTAGGTCACACGTGAGACGTTTTACGCACTCATGGAATTACACACTCGCTTCATACAACACTAGTTAGGTAATATACTGCTGTGTCGTCCAGTAAATATTGTGTCAAACCACTTTTTTCCGAAAGCCTCGACAAGGCAGTTTTCCCGACATTCTCAATTTCCCTTTCCGAATTGGCGCCGCTACAAACGAATCAAATATCCGAAAAGTATTCAGTTGTGTGGCCTTTCCATTATCCCGATCACATTCTTCCATTCCCGCAAAAAAGCGTTTGTTTAAAATATCCATTTCTTCACTGATAAACTAAACTAAGAGACAAATACCAAAAAAAAAAACTGTAGCTTTTATCACTCACCACGCACTAATAAGCGTATACGAGAGAATTTCCACTCGTTAAATACCGGGAAAATAAATCGAAAATTATTTTCACTTGAAAAATGAACGGAAAAAGTTATGAAATATGTTTGTGCTACGATTTTCGTTGTTGTCCCTGAAAGATAAATTATTAGACGAACTTGCGAGGAAGTGGACCATTAGTTTTATTTCGAGTTTACCTTTGAGAGAATGGAAGTTTAATTAGCCGTTGTTTTGATGAAATATTGTTAAACCTTAATTTAAAAAAAAATTTGTTTCCAATTAAGCATAGTAGAAACGGTAAACCATGTAAACAGTATGTCCAAAACCATAATAACGCTCTTTTATTCTATAGGTGTTTGTGATACTACCCGGACGAATTTTTGTAATAATTTCTTTGTAAAAATAGAAAAGAACACACAGTCTTGATAAATGTGTATTTAGGGACTCATTCAACATGTTTAGAGCATATAAAAACCCATCAACAAGATCTTGCGTTAGCTGGTAAAACTTTGTCTGTCTTTTTAGGGAACAGTTGACCCCCGTTAAGATAGAGAATTGAGAAAATGATCCATTAAAGGTAATATTACAGATTTTTCAACCTTCTTGAGGGCCACTACATTCAAGATTAAAAAAATACGTTACATTATACTATTGTTTGTAGAATATCTTCCTCACCTCTCCACGCCTTTTGGCTCGTTTCGCAGACTTCATTTTTGTCACTAATAGCTTGTACAAAGATAGTAATATCATTATTAATTGACTAAAAACCACTATAATAACATTACCTTACTGTATTTGTTTATTTGTCATTAGGTTACGTTGTCAAGCCAAATTGTAACATATTCTTGCACGAGCATATAGTCTCATCAAATGACTTATACTGTGAAATACCAATTTGTAAACCATAACCTATTTGATAGTACACAGTTTGGATGTAGAAGCGGAATGGTCACTAAAGTAGCGTTGTTTGCAATGACGGTATTATTACAAAAGTACAAGGAATATAATAAGAGTGTATTCATATGTTACATTCTTCTTCTTCCTGAGTAGGCGTCCATCGTTTCCCTCATCATATGATTCTATTAATTGCTGCATGTTGTAATACCTGGAAGTCCCGTATTCCTGTCGTATGTTTTGCAGCCAGGATAGTTTCCTTCTACCTATTCCTCTCTTATTCCTGATATGGGTCCCATTTTTGGTTGATCATGCATCGCAAGTATTTAAATTCAGTGACTTGTTCAATGCTCTCTCTCCATTTATGGATATTATGCTATTTGGAGTATCGTTTTTACTAATGGCCATACATTTGATTTTACTGTTGTTAATTTTCAGACCCAGTCTTGACTTTCTTCATTGACCTTATCTAGTAGAGTTTGTAGATCATTTGCACTATCCGCTAATATCACGGTATCATCCGCATATCGAATATTGTTTCGTATTGGGACTGTCGGAGATTGACTCGGTGAAAGCTTTTTCCACATACAAGTTAAACAACATCGAAGACAAGATGCACCCCTGACGGACGCTCTTTTAATTTCAACATCCTCAGTTCTTCCTGCGTTTGGAATTCCGATTTCCGCTCTTTGGATCCAGTAAAAATTTCCTATAAGTCTAATATATTTTCCATCCAGTCCCAGGTTCCCAAGATATGATATGAGCAGATCGTGCTTTACATTGTCAAATGCTTTCTCTTAGTCGATGAAGCACAGAAGACGTCCTTTCTCTGATCCTGGCAATTCTGCTCTAATATTTGGAGACGGAATATGGCTTCTCATGTTACAAATGTAGAACGAAGCCAATCCTCGGGAATTTGTCCAATGTCATAAATATTGTTAAAGAGTCGGACAATGATATCAAAGTTTTGTTCGCTAACCAAATGAAACGTTTTTGAGTACACATCATATGTTACATAGATGACCAAAAAGCCTTCGAGAGAGTTCAGCAGGGTAAGCTCATCCAAGCATTAAACAACATAGACCTTGATCTCAAAGATAATAGTCTAATCAAAAACCTACGTTTTGTTGACTACGTAAAGGCGTTCGATCAAGTTCAACATGCAAAAGAGCGGGAATTGAGCAGAAGGATCTTTAAATCATAAGGAACCTGTATTGGAATCAGACGGCAAATATACCAGTCGACGGGAAACCGAACCACAATTGGAAGAGATATGCCAGGACTGCGTATTGTCTCCTCATTCAATTTGTATTCGGATATTATTTTCAACAAAACATTGGATACTGACATTGGTATAAACATCAATGGACTTCTTCCCATAAAAAACTTGCGATATGCAGATGATACGGTTATTATGGCGGAAAGCGTAGAGGAGCTCCAACAACTTGAAAAACGCTGGCAAAGAAATGGAGCTAAACGTAAGCCGTACACAACATGCAAACTGGAGCAAAGTGGGGAATAGATAGAGAAAGTCAGAAATTTCAAAACCTAGGTTTCTTAGAACAGATAACCTAGATCCTAGCGTAGAAATTAAAAACCGAATTGAGATAGCAGGCTCTACATTCTGTGCATTAAAGCCACTGTTTTGTAATAATGACTTAAGTATGTTTCTCAGACGAATGATTAAATGCTATGGTCTATTCTTATGTATGGAGTTGAATTCTGGACACTAAGGAACAATACGTTAAATATCCTGGAAGCATTTGAAATGTGAATACTGCGCTGGATTCTGAAAGCCAAAGACGAGGTTTTAAGAAGAGCGTGGTTAGATTAAGAGCTCATCCTAGTAGTAAAACGTAAGAAGGTGGCATCCGAGGGAGCAGAAGAACTCTTCAGACTGGCCGGAGACAGAGAAGTGGTTACCAACGTCAGATAAATGATAGGGCACTCTAAGAGGAAGATTATCTCCAGGGATCTGAATAAATAGAAAACTCCAGCATAACTTTTGACGCAATGTCCATAGAAAGAGTGGAGAAGCTCGGCAAGCATTTAAAGTTTGAAAAGGTCTTGCCTGCTCCAAATTTGCACTTGGTTGAGATTCGTAAAATCTTATGTTTGGTCAGTGTTTCTCTATGGAAGTACATTGAACATGAGTATTAAGAAACTGACTTCTGAAACGTGAAACATTGAGGGAAGAAAGAGAATCGTAAGAAAGAAAATATAATGACTGCGAAACATTAGACAGTGGACATGACAACATGATGTGCAGTCTCTGATACACACCGCAAGGAAGAGAGAAGAGCAAATATCCATTTATGGATATGCACTGGAAAAAGAAAAATTATACAAATTTCACTAGAGAGGAGACAGAGACATAGAAAACGAAAAATAATTCCTTGATCAAACATCTTTAGTCATCAGTATGACAAATAGATTCAGATCAGTTTAATTCAAAACGATTTTCTATTACCAGATCAACAAATGTTTTGACACGAAATACAAAAATACTCTACGTTTAGGACAGGCAATTTCGAATTACTCTTTGTACCCTTAAAGTGATTCAATTTTAAACGAAATCATTGAATTACTGTCTACTAGACTTTACCTAGAATAAACATTAAATGCCAGAGAATCGGTAGGCAAACAAACACAAGAATTACCCGATTTTTAGGTTCTGTGAAAAAGTTAATAAAATCAGATCTCTTTTGAAGTGCTTTATATTCTTCGAACCGAAAAATACCACACTTTTATCGCTCGCTTTCGGTTGCAAACTTAAATTTCATTACCTTCTCGTATTGCTCTTTACAGCTCCTCCGGCTGGATTCAAATACATTTTATTAGGCTGCGGAGGAACTTGTAGGACGGTAAACGAATTTCTGACTAGTCCTCAAAAAGCTTTCTTGAACCGTTTTATGTCTGCACCGTGTTTATATTCCTAATATTTTCCAGGAAAGCTAAAAATGGCTTTTTATTAGGGCCGGGGATAAGATCGTTTTATGCGGCTGTATTTTATGTTGATACGAAAATGCTCTCCCTTTAAGAAGAGGATTTTCTAGAGATTTTATGAAAGCACCTACCTTAACTTCAAGTTGTCTAATTAAACTCAGCGTATTTGCTTTTAAACTTATTTTTGGTCTATCAGTTATTAAACCAAATTAAACTACCACCTCTTCAGGCCCACTCATCAGAACCATTAACTAAATAACTTCATACTAAAATTTGAAAGCTTTAAAGTTAATATTTTTTAAACGAATGGCTTTAAGGACTGTTACTGTTCAATTTCTTCCTTAGTAACTTACCTTGATTTTATTATGTATTTTATGATACAATCTGAGACAAACAATCTCCTGTTGGAGATACATTTGATGTCTGATGATTGACAATGATGTACTGGGTTTTAATTGGGTTGATGTTAATTCTCCACATGTGGAACCAATGCTATCCAATGCTTTTTAGTCTTTTGGTGGCATATTACTGCTGTATCATCTGCATATTGTAAAATATATGCAGGGAGTTGAATGTCTTGAGTTTTGTATTTAGTTAGAATGTCATAACAGAAAATGTACAGCAATGGTGATAGGAGTGGAATCTTGTGGGACGCCTTAATGAGCTGAAATGTGTATGAGTTCATTTATTTAGAGTTGTAAATTTTATAAAAATTCTTTGATGATGATAATCAGATATGGATCACATTCAAATTAGTACAGCTTGTAAAGCAGACCGAAATTTCATACATTCGGCAAACGCTTTTTTAATATCTAGGAAAATTGCGCATTAGCATAACCTGAGAGTTTGGCTTGCTGGATATTGGAAACTAATGTTATCACTGGAAGGGTGGTTGAGCTTCCTTGTTTGAGAGTTTGGAATGTATTTCTCAACTTTGTCTGAAATTCTGGTACAACTTCAAATACCTTTCCCAGAACTGGGATCAGAGTTATGGGCCAATAATAATCTTCTTTGTGATACTGTCATATCCAGGAGATTAAGAATGAAGAATCTACCTTTGTGTATGATTTGAATTTACGAATCAAAAACATCAGTTCTAGGACATTTTTGAGCCATTATTAACCTCCTCATAGGTTAGGTTAGGTTAGGTTTTGTTATTTTAGTATTTATTTAGGTTTCACACTCGTTTACAAATTACTGTTTGAAATTATGCCCCTCTGTCATCCTCATCATGATTCTGAACCGTTCAGGAACTGGGCCATCTGCATGAATGGGATATGTGTTGCTGTGTACTGATTTACAGCACTATATAAAAATTAACGTGCAAATGGTCCAAACCCAAATTCAAAACAGTTAACATCTACTTCAAATAAATATTCAAAGAAGCCTGTGAGAAACCGCATTAGACATGCGGATGATACTGTGGTGTTCGCGGCGAGCTTGGAAGATCTCCAGGAAATCATGACCATAATAACACAAACAAGTGAACAATATAACATTGATCTGAATATTAGAAAAACAAAATTTATGGTGATCAGTGAAAGCCACAGGAAGAATAGCAATAGGTCTGCAGCGGATTGGAAGAACTACCGTTAACGACAAGTGGGACCACCCACAGGAAACTCGATATCGTATAGAGAAGGCCAGGGCGATATTCTTAAAAATGAGGAATGGTTTTTAAAAGTCTCTTCTTAGTCTTTTGAAATGTGGCTTAACCGTAGATTGCTACGTATATCATGGATCAATCATGTTACTCATGAGGAGGATGAACAAAGAAAAGGAAGTATTTATCACGGGAAAGTCCAGAAAGCTAGAATATCTAGGACATATTATGAGAAATTCGAACAGATTCCAGTTACTTCAACAGATATTACAAAGAAAAATCCTTGACCAGGACGAAGAAGAAATTCATGGCTGAAAACCTAAGATCATGGTTTGCAATGACCACCACTACCGTCAACAAGGTGATAATTGCTGGGTTGATAGCCAACATTCGGAACAGATAGGTACTCAAAGAAGAAGAAGCATAGTCGCTTTTTGCGAATTTCTAGTGCATATGGAAATGTGCTCGTTCAAGTTGTGGTCTGCTGAGAAATTGGTGGGCTGCCACTGTACCATCTTTCAAGCGGAGATCTTCGCGATCATCCGATGCGGGGAGTTTATTTTAAACTCTACCGGAAGGATTTATTTATCTGTACGGACAGCAAGGCAGCAATGGTTGCTTAAAATTTGATTCAACGACGTCTGTGCTGGTGCTGAAGTGTAAGAAGACCTCCTGTCGCTCACGCGGATGGCCAAGGTACGTCTAACTTGGGTTCCAGGGCACTCCGGTGTTAGGGGAAACGAGGAGGCGGACAGATTGGCCCTTTGTGGCTCCAAAGAGAGACCCGTAGGACCCGAACCTATTGTAGGACTAGCCAGGGCGGTCGGATCTGCCATTGTGGACCGTGTCTTCTGGCAAAGATCCGATATTGCTTGGGAGGAGGCCGGAGGCATGCGGCAGTCGCGATGTCATGGGCTTCTTTCCAAGGAATAAGTCGAAGTCTCTGATGGAATTATCCAGAAAGGACCTCAGATGTGTGACAGGACTTCTCAGGGGTCACTGTCAAATGAGAAGACACATGCACATTCTGGGTCTGTCATACGTGAAGCAGAACCTATCAAAAGTTACATACTCATCAAGTCTGATAACCTCTACTTCCACTTATTCTGACCAGTTGCTCAATTCTTGAAAGCATGGACTGGGAATCCCAGGAAAAGTGCTGGCAGAATTTGAGGTAACTCGTTGGGAATGTTAGGTTATGGTCACATTCTGTTTACTGCCATTGGTAACTTCCTTCCTTCGTTTGAAGAATCTGGCCCCTAGTTCTTGAAAGCAGGGAACGGAAGACGGGACGGGACAGAAGAAGCTGATAACTGTAGGTTCATGTCACTTTTGTCCTAGTGCGATAAGAACAGCATATTTACCGTAACATTCTATTAAATCTTGAGATCTACCCTGTCGCAGATTTTCAGCCATATTTACGGTGCTTTTATTGCCAATAACACACCACTACGACAAAAATTTGAAACTGCAACACAGTCTGAACCTCCAAATATAATATTCCTTCCGTGTAACTTACATATGAAACGTTGACCCAACAAAATTACATTTTCTCGAAGCTTCATACGCGAATCGAAATCGTAGAATTTAATTTTAAAACTTTCTGACTGTAGTAGTTGTTTATAACGTTTCTAGAGCACGAATTTCATTTTATAGCTTTTAAAAGAATGATTTTTGGATGTGCGCGTCTTAAATTCGAATTCTTCTTACGATATTACGTATTATTTGAACTGTTGAGTTAAATGACACTAAAAATGGTAGTAAACCCTTAAATATGAGTGCAAAAAAAAGTTATAACAGCTCAGCGACCAGAGTAACAATCTCGGAATAAACCTCGAGGTCTATAAAGCGGAGAATTTGATTTTTTTAGTCTTTTTTCGCCATCGTAAAGCCGACAGTTTTATTAGTGAACCCATTCCGGAGTGCGAGAGAAAGAGAAAAATGCAATAATGGCAAGTTATATGCTTAATCTGGAGACGTAAATTGTATTTTCGATGTTTCCGGTCAATATTGTATAGCCATGACTTGACTGCTTAGAATTTTTAGAAGACAGGAAGAAAATTGTTCTTTATGCAGCATTTTGACTGCATATTATATTGATTTGGTGGTCCATTTAACTTCTCTAAAAGCTGGGATAGTATAGATTAGGTATGTGTATAGTTTTCTTTAATGGAAATGGAAATGGAATCAAGAGCCGACCTTAAAATACTTAGGCAATACAACTAAAATTGTCTATATTCAAAGAGGTGTTCGACAGGCCTGCGTCATTGTTTCATTACTCTTCAACCTATACTCTGAATGCATATTGAAAGAAGCACTTGACGATTCCGAAATTGATATAAAAATAAACGGTGAATATATTAACAACATTAGATATGCAGACGATACCGTCCTAATTGCAGAAACTATAGAAGATTTGCAAAACATATTGAAGAACATGTACAACAAATGGAAGCAAATTATCTGTAATCGTAAACTAAGCTTAGACACTCGAATTAGGGTTATTAAATGCTACGTTTGGGCTGTCCTACATGAAGTTGAAGTGTGGACACTAAAATCAAATGAGACGCCTAGAAGCCTTTGAAATATGGCTCTGTCGCAGAAGCAGTATTGAGTACCTTAAACGGAGAACGAGAACTAATAACAACGATTAAGAAAAAAACAACCTCGTACTTGGGCCACATAATGAGAGGAGTAGGCAGAAGAACAATGTCATGGCTCCGTAACATCACAACAATTGCTAGGAACGGCACAGGATAGAGAAGATTTGGAGGTATAGATCGCAAACTTTCAGAAATGGGGGGTGCACCAGAAGAAGAAGAAGAAGAAGAGGTAGTACCAGTAGGACAAAAAAAAGAAGAAGGAAACAAACATTTAAAAAGCTTAACACAAACCATGTTATAATCATTCAAGTTAATCTCAAATGGGACTGTATTCAAAATACTATGGACAAGGCAGGTTTAGCCCTACCAAACAAGCAAAACAATTATTAATAAATGAAGAAGTTTTAAACTAGTTTCAAAATGCATAAGAAACTCAAAAGTATAAATTGTCCATCGTACTGAAGAATAGAGAAGAAAAGCTCTTAACTGATGTCCATAAACAACTTACAGGATGGACCAATTATATCAAAACCTTTTTAACGACACTAGACCGAAATTGAGCCTTGAGTTTACAGAAAACACGCACAGGACCAGAAATCCTTAAAGAAGAAGAGATTTATGCCACTCAACAGACCAAACATGGAAAAGCAAGGGGTCCTGATCAAATTCCTATCGAATTGCTAAAGTTAATTGATATAGTGACTCCATCGACATCATTATTGATCTCTTTAAAGCTGTATATGTGGCAGGCATCATTCCTAAAAGGTGCTAAGGTGCAAACAGCTAAGGTTAGATTAAATGCCTCTTTGTCTGAAAATATAGAAGTTGTTCTCCTCTCCTTTTCAATGTTTACAGTTAAGAAGTTGAGAAAGCTCTTGTAGAGGACGACGAAGGAATACGAGTGAACGGTCAGCAATTTAACAATTATAGATATGCCGACGATACAGTAGTGACAACAGACAGCATTGAAGATCTGCTGTAAAACAATGTGTATGGTTATCACAAAACAACAAAATTTAGATGCAAACCTAACAACACTTCAATTGAAAGGAAAAACCTTTCAAATATTTTAGCACAATATTAAATAAAACTGCTGAACAGTCACAGGAAATAAAGCCAGAATTGAGATAGCCAGAAAACCTTTGTATCAAACTCAAATAGTTTCTTTGCAGCAAAGACTAAACTTAAAATTGAGGACAAGAATGCTTCGATGCTATGTATTTTCAACTCTATTATATGATGCCCAACAGCTGAAATAAACAAACTGGTTGAGTTTGAAAGATATTGCTATCGTCGCATGTTAGGGATTTCGTGTACAAATGTCAAAGAGCTGCGTCGTATGAACAAAGAAGAAGAGATTTACAAAATTTCAAAGTATAAGAAACTCGAATAGCGTATTCCATTGGTCAGATTAATGTGACACCAAGGCAAGTTTGTTTTGTCAGTGTCGTACCTTTTGCACTAAGTGCATCTAGTTCCGCACGAGATCTTGTAGATAATGCGGCACTCAAGCACTGGCAAAATATTAGTAGTGAGAGAAAACTAGAGATGTTGACAGGAAACAAGGGCATGTTGGATTCCTCTATCTTTGCTTTTTGTTTTCTAGTATTTTTATGTACAACCAACCTAGTGGTGCCCTAGTGCAATATTCATTTTGCCAATGGAATACGCTATTAGAGATTCAAAATATTATGAAGGGAAGAATTCAAGGAAGAGTAGAAGGAGAACTTCATAGTTGAAAAACCGAAAAGAATAGTTTTCAATGACATCCAATGTGCTTAACTATGTTAATAGCCAACCTCTGTTAGGAGATGGTATAAGAAGAAGTAATACCAGAAACGTAAATCATCTATAAACCTTAAAATGGCTAGACGACTGTACAATATAGAGCCACAGACAAACTGTCAAACTACGTCATTCTGATGTGTCATTTGCTCTGCTCGTTCAATAGAGCGTCAAAACGAACGAGACCATTGTGCAATCTGATTAAATAGTCTAGTTGCCTTCGAGCATTTGGTCAGATATCCAGGTTATTGTACCATTTCAATCAAATTAAAATCGACATTACAATAATTGGCGAGAAATGTTTTGATTGACAAAGCACTGCTTTGCAAAGCAGAAGGTGAATCGGTTTGCAATTTCCAGCAGTTTGAACAGATGCACGAAAATTGCTCAGTTAATGGTTGTTGGCAATCACTTTTAACTATAAAAATGCTGAATATTTTGAATACTTACTTAAATACTTTAACTTATTTTTAAAGTCTTGGTAGGCCTTTTAGGTCCATTATTATAACAGTGATTGCAATTCAAATCTGTTTGATTAGTTATTCTAGTTTATTTATTAGGTATTATTTATTTGGAAAGGACTTTTTTCATTTCCATATTTATAACGAATTATAAACAAAAATAAATATAAATCTCGGTCACGATATACAAATCTGCCAAGTCATTAGACGCATAGACGTATAAATAAACTTCAAGTAGCGCAAAGAGCAATGCAAACATCGTTGCAGGAAATAACCAAAAGCGATATGCGAACATAACAACATAACAATAAGAAACAGAACAAAAGTCGCCGATATTATTGAACTTATCACAAAATCCAAGTGGAGATGGGCTGAACGAGTGGCACTAAAGACAACCGATGGACAAAATGAATCCACGAATGGAGACGCAGAGAAACAGGAGAAGCAGAGGAAGACCACCCACCAGGAGCCTAATTCTTGAGAGGAGGGAACGGAATTCTCAAGAGAAGTGTTGATAGAATGTACACAAGAAGCGGACAATGGCGGGTTCTTGTCACATTCTACAGTCTCAACGTCACTGGGCGTGTAGATTATAATTTTAGGTTTTACTACTGTCTAAAATGATTTGATTTAGCTAATTTTCACAGTTCAATCTATGTTTTATGGTCACGTGACTGTTTTGACAGGTGTCAAGTGGCCTTTACAGTGTTGCAAGCTCAGAATTGCATTCTCAACGTTACGTGACCTGTAGTTTACTGTTTCAACTTTTTCAACTGTCTAAATTTAACTAACCAAATTTTTAAAGTTTAAACTACATTTTAGAAGTCACGTGACTAATTTTGGCATTTCTCAACTAGCGCTTTACAGTGTTGCAAGCTCAGAATTGCATTGCTCAACGTCACGTGACGTGTAGTTTATAATTTCAGCTGTTACTTCTGCCTAAATGGGTTCATTTAGCAAATGTTTACAGTTCAAGCTATGTTTTATGGCCACGTGACGGTTTTGACAATTGTCAGCTGACCTTTACAGTGTTGCAAGCGCAGAATTGCATTCTCAACGTCACGGGACGTGTAGTTTACTTACTTTTATAACTATTTCAACTTTTACTACTGTCTAAATTTGATTTAGCAAATTATCACAGTTCAAACTATTTTGTAAGGTCACGTGACTGTTTTGACAAATGTCAACTGGCATTTACAGTGTTGCAAGCTCAAAAATTGCATTATCAAAGTCACGTGACATCTCTGTTACAATTTCAACTTTTGCAGCTGCCTAAATTTAATTTACCAAATTTTCAATGATTTAGCTCCATTTAAAAATTCATGTGACTAATTTTGACAGGTGTCAACCAGCCTTATAGTTGTGCAAGCTCAGAGTTGCATTATCCACGTCACGTGAGATGTATTTTACAATTTCAGCTTTTGCAATTGTCTAAATTTGATTTAGCAAATTTTTTACATTTAAACTACATTTCAGAGGTCACGTGATTAATTTTGACATTTGTCAGCTAGCTTTTGCAGCATTTCAAGCTCAGAATTGCATTCTCAACCTCACGGGACGTGTAGTTTACAATTTTAGCTTTTGCTCTTGTCTAAATAATCTGATTTGGCAAATTTTTACAGTTCTATGTTTTATGGTCACGTGACTGTTTTGTGAAGTGTTAACTGGCCTTTACAGTGTCACGTGAGATGTATTTTGCAACTTCAGCTTTTGCAACTGTCTAAATTTGATTAACCAAATTTTTCAGTGTGTCAACTACTGGCCTTTACAGCGTTGCAAGCTCAAAAATTGAATCATCAATGTCACGTGACATGTCTCTTACAATTTCAACTGTGGCAACTGCCTAAATTTAATTTACCATATTTTCAACGATTAAACTACATTTTAATAGTCAAAAAAAGTGACTAATTTGGACAGATGTAATAGTATATTACGTAACTAGTGCTGTAAGAAGCATTTTACGCACGATATGGAATAAGTTAGGTGTAATATCATGACTGCGTAAAATGCCTTAGAGCACGTGTGACGTACTATACTTTATCTACGACCAAATGGAAAGTCCTGCTTTCGCAATTCATATAATTCAGAGTACCTATTCATTAAAAAAGTATATTTTCAACGTATTGGAACGATAAAGGAAGAAATGTAAACAAAATCAATTTTTCCCAGCATTAGAGCGATAGTTTGTGGCCGATCTTAAAACTGTGCGTTTTTTTACAACTGTGCGTAAGGAGGTTCATTACATAACGGAAAACTATGCGTAATTAGCTATTTTCACTGAGGTCGTAGGTAAACTGTTTTTTTTACTTCATTTAAAATTGCATATTAAGATTGACAAAATTTTATTCAGCTTTTGGGGCGTCAAAATAATTAATTAAAACATTAAAAAAAGAAGAAGTTTTTACTTGTCATTTCCTTGCATCACTAAAGAAGCTAATTGACACAATGTTTTATCTTAGTTTGCATACAAAACAAAAGTCGAACAATCGATCATTCTGCCATAATTGATATATTTTGATTATGTCATTCATAATATCAATCACACATAAAATCAAGAACCACCCCTAAAATAGTAGTTTTCCTAACAACTGTGCAAAGTAAGTCTTGTATGCACAATGGCTGCACGAACGACGCGAAGTGGATTGACAAGTGCGGACAAGACACTTTCCACGAGAGTTGGAAACAATATTTTTTTCCATTAATTTATTTGGCAACATAAATATAAATTTCGCTTTGACAGACACTTGTTACATTCACAGTTTTTTGTTCATATTTTAACCTTAACGTCACTGTAACAAGATTAACGACTGGTGTTTCGATTCGTAAATACGAACTTTGATAGTGCTCGTGCGCAAAATTTAAGTTGGATGGTTTCATATTAAATGGAAAATATCTCATAAACGAATACAGAGAGGTAAGATGAGAAAGATATTATTTTGGACCTAATTTGTCTAAAATTTGTGGTACAATTTAAAAATGTAATAATATTAAAAGTGTTCCATTTAAAATAAGCACGTTGGCACCTATTTTGGATATAACCGAAAGTGCTTCCATCTGAAGAATATTTTAGATGAACGACCAAAATTTTCAAAATTTTTTCTTTGCTGTGTTGTGTTCATTATACAGGGTGTCCCACGACGAAAGACATCGATGGATATTGAAAAAAGTATAAATAGGAGAGTTTTGAAAATTTGGCAGGATACTGACGTGGGCATGCCCAATCTAACTAAAATATTTTCAAGATGGTTGCACTTCCGTTTATACCGGAAGTCGATCACAACTTTCTTATTTTAAATAGAACACCCTATATATTATTACATATTTGGATTCCTCACAAAATTCTGACCAACTTTTGTGTACAATGCCGTATGCCTATCTCTAGCCGTTTTTGAAATATTTGATGTTTTTCCAAAAAAGTGACAGTTGCAACGCTCAACATATTTTTGTACTCTGTCAAAACCGTATTTCATTTTGCAATGAAACTTTGGGTTATTGTAAATAAAGGATCGTTTTATTAAACTGAGGGTGCGTAATGACTCATTTGTATACAGGATCGTCAAAAAAAAAATCATAAATCTGCCACTAAAAAAAATGAAAAATTTCAAGTTTTTTAAATAGAAACCCACATTTTTTATGACGGAATCATTTTGAGCATTAAAAATTACTATACGTTTCAATTTACTTGCCTATACCTAAATCCAACCCATTTCGTTTTATTTGAGAATAAACATTTTTTATTATTAAAACTCCAGATTTCTTGAAAATTTCTCTCTCTAATTACGTGTGAATTTATGTCACACCAGTAGTGTCAATTATGTCTATTGAACATTCCATTTTTAGTGAATTTGGTCTCGTCGCTCTAAATAATATTATTCAAAAACAATTCTTCTCCATAGTGACTAGTCAGCAAAAACTCACTAAAAACCACTCTCTTCGGAAATTTAACCTCTTTTAAGTGTTGCATTAATTTAAATGAAAAAGGGTGAAATTTATGTTTCTTCAGGATCCTTTGAATTGAGCTTTAGGATATGCCTGATTTTACAGAAACTTGTCTTGTTGACGAAGTTGGATTTGCAACAAAATAGCCCAAAATTGGTGTTGTTTTAATAGCTTTTATCTTCACAGATCCCGTATTTTTAAAATTTTCAATTATTTGCTTGACAGCTTTTGGTGCAACCATACAGCCTAATAAAAAAATGGGTTGGAGGTTGGATTTAGGTATAGGCAAGTAAATTGAAACGTATAGTAATTTTTAATGCTCAAAATGATTCCGTCATAAAAAATGGGGGTTTCCATTTAAAAAACTTGAAATTTTTCATTTTTTTTAGTGGCAAGTTTATGATATTTTTTTGACGACCCTGTATACGAATGAGTCATTACGCACCCTCAGTTTAATAAAACGATCCTTTATTTACAATAACCCAAAGTTTCATTGCAAAATGAAATACGGTTTTGACAGAGTACAAAATCATGTTGAGCGTTGCAACTGTCACTTTTTTGGAAAAACATAAAATATTTCGAAAACGGCTAGAGATAGGCATAGGGCATGGTACACAAAAGCTGGTCAGAATTTTGTGAGGAATCCAAATATCTAATAATATATGGGGTGTTCTATTTAAAATAAGAAAGTTGTGATAGACTTCCGGTATAAACGGAAGTGCAACCATCTTCAAAATATTTTAGTTAGATTGGTCATGCCCACATCAGTATTCTGCCAAATTTTCAAAACTCTCCTATTTATACTTTTTCCAATATAAATCGATGTCTTTCGTCGTGGGACCCTGAATGACACAAATTTCTTCAAAAAATAACTACCAAATTATTTGCTAGGGATAAAAACTTTTAAACTGTTATTTACTGTTACCATTTCAATAATAATTAGTGTTCGACTTGACCACTTAGCATAACATTCAAAATTGGTGCGGAACTTCATTCCATTTTCATCAAACAATTACGGCCTAAACAGGTTACTTCATCAACCAAGTTCACTGCACGATATTCTTCCATTCCTCCAAACATCGAACCGGAATAAGAAGGAAAAGAAGAATGAAAGCCTTTCACAATTCCCGTCACGCCTAAAGTAATAGGCGCACTATAAGAAGCTGCAAAACGGCAGTCACATTATCAGTTTTGGTTTTGGCTTCTCTGCGTTTATATGCCAAAAATGAACCGATTCACTGTAAGTGTTTATTTTTAATTTTATTACTTTTTAAAGGACTGTACAGTGTGTTTGTGTGTTTTTTTAAAATATTATTAATATAGTGTGCTCTAGTGTTTTCACTTAAAATATAAAGACAAATTCTTGGTCGTGTTTATTAAAGGCGAATAATTTTGATTGTGTTAATTAATTAAGATTTTCGCTTTCGCAGTTGAGCATCGTAGGAAATTAATGAACATTCCGGATATTAGGTTATTAATAAATAAACACCACTCGTTATTAATATTTGCTAGGCCACTGAACTTTGTTTCTAATTAAAAATTTCTTTAGGAAATATTTGTAGTTTGCGGAAACGTAATCAGCATGTAAATGGTTGTTTTAATTAATTTTGTTGGCGCTGTCCACTGAAAGTTAAGAAATACAAAGCAGAACAAAACCAGGTTCTATTTGAACTTGAAGATATTTCAAAATTGTGCAAAACTAGTCAATGTTTGTAGGTTTTTTGCAAAGCAAATTTTCATAAAGTTGGATCTAAAAATTTATGCAGGACGATAGTTTTCAGAAAGACCTTTGGTACATTTTACAATGGAAAATCAAAAAAACACTATATTGACAGATATTTTTAATAAAAGTGGTGGAAATGAAGCCAATTTGGTCAATTCAGCTAATTAGGTATTTAGGATATTTTTGAAATCAAAACTTTGGCCAAAACTATTATTCTCAAAAAGTTACCTTTATGGAGATTATTTTTGCTGTTTTAGATTTTGTTCAAGGTTTCTTGATTCCTCGCTTTTTTCTCTGCTTTTTGCATTAGTCAACTCATACTACGTTACTCTTCTAACATGGTTTAAAAATTGTTTTGTTTTTTCAATTTTTGAACTATTTTCAATTAAGTTACACTAAGCATTTTTTTCGTATTTCCAATTCATGGTAAAATTTTAGAATATCAGTTTTTGTATCATATGGGTTTGATTGGTATCTCAAGATATATTGTATTTTTTTTTGAAATTTTATTATTCACATAAAAGCTACTTTTTCTAAACTCTATTTCTGGCCCTGCTTTTACATTCTGTTTCCAGCAAAGACATTTGGCAAATATTTACTCTAAAAATGGTACAATAAAGTCAATTTTGCAAATTTGTCATTTCTAAGAAATTCTTTAATACCTAAGAGACGTTTTGGAAGAAACAAACGGAATTGAAAAGTGTCTTAATCTAATGGTCTACAGAACTCTTAATTTATTTTTTAGTACGATTTATTTATGATTTTTTACAAATAAAAATGGTTGCTCTCTATGTTTCAAACGACTTTCAACGACAGAGAAACTTATTCACAAAATTGAATGTGAAATAATATTCGTTTTCTCTCTTATTTATTCTAATATGGTTTGGTTATAGATAATATTTACGATTTTTTTTGTTAAATAATAACACTTATAATGCAATATTTACGATTCTGGAAACACTAAAATGTTCTACTTAATTTCAAAATTTAGGAATGATTTTGGATGTTTTTCCTGATTTTTAACAATTTTAAAAATATTTTTCAATGTACCTGTTGTAATCGATTTTTCACATTTTCTAGCAAATTTCGCTTTCTTTTCTGTACTAAATGGCTAAACCAGAGAAATTAACGAAAAAACCAGTATATTTTTTTTTATTATTTAACTTGATCAGCACCAACTGTAGATAAAACTACGTTATCTATTCGTATTTATAGACTTTCAACAAGAAACAAAGTTTGTTTATTTAAGTTAGAAAATTAAACATAACCAACGGAAACAACTAACCTAACCTAACTTAACCTAAGATGGCTTAATGGCTATTACTCGCAACTGTTCCGTAAACAAAATAAAAGGTTATTTTCAATCCTCACTACTTACCAGATGTAATCTATGTTCCATTTCTCAAAATGTGTATTTACTAAATTTTTGAATTTTTTATCATACATGGTGAATCAATTTAGAGCAGATTATTTTAAATAGTGATGGATGAATTACCGGTAAACTAAATATTTTACCTTACCAGGAAAATTTGGTTAATTACCAGTAAATGGTGACTGGTAAATTACAAATACTGTGTTTCTGGCAGTTTAAATTTTGACACCACTTTTCTCCCTGACTGTACCGAATTTTGTGGTGTTTTTGATGTTATTGGATAGGAAATTTAATGAGAATTCTAAAAATGTGCTTAAAACAGTCATTTTCTCACTACAAGAGGATTTTACAGGTGATTTTGTCGCTGACCGTTCTTTCGAACTGTGTTTCTGTAAGTTCAACCTTTGACACTGCTTTTTTTCCTGACTGTACAAAATTTTGTAATGTTTTTTCAGGCTATTGCACAGGAAATTTAATAAGGATTCCAAAAATGTACCTAAAACAGTCATTTTCTCACTGCAAGTGGGTATTAGAAGCGATTTTGTCCCTGACGGTTCGTTCAAACTGTATTTCTGTCAGTTCAAACCTTGACACCGTATTTCTCATTGGCTTTACTAAATTTTGTATTGTTTTTTCATGTTATTGGAAAGGCAATTTAATGAGAATTCCAAAAATGTGTTTAAAACAGTAATTTTTTTACTCCAAGTGGGTTTTAGAGGCAATTTTATCCTTGACTGTCCTTTCAAACTATGCTCAGTTTAGAAAAGTTTTTTTGCAGTATTTGATATAAAACGTATTTCTGAGATTTATGACAGTTATTTTGACAGTGGCCACGTGACTGCCTAGCTAAATTATCCTCCAAAAACCATTGACCCAGTTTTCTTAAAGTTTTCGAAACAAGACAGTTATTTTGAAATTTGTCAATAAATTGCTAGTAAATTACAAATTTGATTTGACTACAAATTGTTAAAAAATAATAATATTTTCAGATTTGGATAATTTTTCTCACCTTAAAAACAATATTTGTCATAATTTAAACCTGAGATAATAAAGAAGTATGACAAAAAGCTAAATATGCAATTTTTTAAGGAAAATCTACTTGTTCATGAAAAAAGTTAAAAGATTGGAACTCATTCGGTAGAAAAATCACTTTGTCAGAAAAGTTTTACTTCATTTATTTTATTATTGATAAACCAAAATTGCTAAAACAGCAAATAACAAGTCAGTCTATGTTTTTCAGGTTTTTTTTTGACAATATTGATCAAAAATTATCTTAATGAACTTAATGACAGAAAAATTATCTTTCAAGGAAATTTCGATTAGCAAATTGGAATTTAGTGGTAAAATTTTTTCCCATTTTTATGGTAGAAACAGCTAAAGATACACTAAAAATGCAAGATACAGGTGGATTTAAATTTAAAAAAATATCACTCTGTAGATGGTAAACTCACTATAAAAAAATGACAGTTGTTAAAAAAAAAAAATTAATTGATCATCTGGAAAACTTATAGGGTTTTGCATTTAAACTCTCTAGTCAGGACTATACAGGATGTCTCAGAAAATGTTGTCTTTGTTTACATGGAACACCTTTTATAATGTTAATTTTTGGGATAGTTCTACTGTTATTCTACTGTTACTGTATTGAACAAAAGCAGAACAGCTTTTTGTGATTTTCTTGGAATAAGCAAATTTTTTGGGATTGTTTTACTTAAATTAGAAAAAAATTGGAAAAAACCTTTACTTTAAATTCAAATTGACATTACCACTTCGCTTATGAAAAGTTAAGATAGGAATCTGCAAGCCAGTTTGCTCTAAGTGTAATACGTCAAGTTTTACAGATTTCTGTGACAAATTTCATTTTTCGGTCGTTATTTTCAGGAAAATGGTCCACGTTAGATCAGTCACTGTAATAACAAATCCAAATTTTCAATTCAATTCAAAAATGCAATAAAATAGTACTCCATTACGCCACAATTTCTGCCACAACCTGTATAGTCTGTTCTAACCGTTTCCATTAGTTTTACACATACTTCCAATGTTTTTACGTGTCCAAATGTATAGACAAATTGTTCAAGCATATAAGTAAGACAATACTGATCTTTTAACTAAAAATAAAATAAAATTAAAGCATAAAATACAAAAAATAATAAGTATTTTCAACAAAACATGACTGGAAGTAGGCTTCCAGAACATTTACTTCCTTTATTATAGCACTTGTATTGGCGATAATTTTATGATATAAAAAATAAAAAATCAAAGCAAAAAGTAATGTATTACTCGTAAAGTAAATTATAGTTAATCTGGACAATTTCAGGCAATAAAACTCCTGCAACAAGTCTTGATTATACTATTGTTTAGTCCAAAATCAAGTAAATCAAAGTGATTAATTTACTAAAAAAACAAGTTTGGCAATAACACGGAAGTGAAATATATCATAATTAAACGTTTTTTTGTGAGAATTTCGATGCGTAAACTTACAAACACCATTCTCCGAGCGCTTTTACTTTCATCTCATCAAGTTACTTTTACTTTCCTGCGAGAAAAACGTCGTCAAACGAGAGCAAACTAGTTTCGAATAGGATTTAAACGTGATGAACAGACGTGAAATAATTAGATCGTTGCCTTTCTATACTAACACGAACTCGGAAAATAATCTCAAGTTCGGTGAAAGCTGCTATCGAACAACAGATGCTTGTTGTATAAAGGTTCATTGTTACGGCTTCATAATTGCAACTTTGCCGTTATGCTCCCACTAGTATGGGACTTTCGGTTTAATGTGATTTTACAACTTGGCCCTGATTAGTTCAGCTCTGATCTGGGTTGTGAGGTTATTAGTTTAGTTTAGGTTCAGTGTGAAACCCTTAGTTTGTAACACTAAATTTGTCTGTACTATGCAAATATGATAAAGTGATAATATCGTTGTTATTCTTTTTCAGTGTTCAATCGTCCTGTGTGTCCTAGCACTTGGAAGCGCCCATGGATCACTTTTGGAAGACCATGGCGGCAACGATTTAAGCGGACATGAAGGCGGTGGTGACACTGGATATGGAGCGATATCAGGTGACGGAGGAGGTAATTTCTTCCTTTAATTTCGACGTAAAAGCGTTCCTAGAAATATTCCAATCCGCTTTTCCTTCTTGCCAGAACTGATCATATAGACAATTCTAATGTAGTGTTGCACCCTTCCTTACCACTTCTCTTCAAGTATCTCTACACATTGCGGGCAGTTTCTCTTTAGTGCATTCTTTTATTTGGTCAGACCATCTTCATCATCGAAGAATAGCCATTTAACAAGAAGGGACAATTGAAACGAGAATGTGAATTAGAGAGATCCTCTTACCACCAAAGTTAAAGGGACAGTGGACTGATATCGGCTTTGATCGTTGAATATTGGGAGTTTCATTAGGTTGTTGAACAACGTTGCCATATCTTAGACCACATCAAATATTTGTTTTAAAACATCAGTTAATAGTTAATAAGGATTGATATCTTCGAATGATTAAAAGACAAACTTAAAACACTTTGACTACTACTAACTCTAACTGTCTCTCTTCATAAAATATCATCGAGTTGAGAAAAGGAATCAATATTGACGGTCAGAAACTTAACTACCTTCGTTTCGCGGACGATATAGTCTTAACATCAGACGACCTAAGAAAGGCGAAACTGGAGGACGCTGGGATGAGTGAAAGGATTGAGTTAGTCAACGAAATAAAGTCGATAAATATGTATCCACGAAATCAGAATATCTTCTTCTTATGGTGCCATCTCTTTATGGAGGTTGGCTAATTATAGCTATTTTTACTTTGGATGCCGCGGCTCTGAAGAGTTGGAGGGATGTGCATCCAAACCATTCTCTGAGGTTTCTTAGCCAGGACATACGTCTTCTGCCTATCGATCTCTTTCCTGCGATCTTTCCCTCCATTATCAGTCGTAGTATACCGTATCTCTTTCCACGCATAATATGACGAGATATTCTAATTTTCTGGCTTTAATCACGTTCGCCAGTTCTCTTTCTACTCTGCGTAGAACTTCCTCATTGGTAATCTTTTTTGTCCATGATATTCTTAGTACCCGCCGAATATCCACATTTCAAAAGACTGGAGCTTTCTCATTGCGATTTTGTTGATCAGAATATCTAGGGACAACCAAACATGTGAACTCTGTAGAAGGATCGGTCTTGGGTGGGCAGTCTATGGAAGACTGAAACACGTCTTTGCAAGTGATCTCTCTACTTGAGTAAGAAGAAAAGTGTTTGATCAGTGCGTCTTCCAGTGCTTAGGACCCTGACTTTGACAAACCCTGTCAGTGAAAAAACTCAGGATCACACAACGCAAAATGGATATTTTGCTGATTATATGATATTATAGAGGGTCAAAGACTTAACCACCTTCGATTCGCGGACGATATAGTCTTAACATCAGACGACCTAAGGAAGATGAAACATTCCCTAAAGACACACTCGTCGTTCGTTCTTCTAGCCATCCATTCGACTCGAAGCATTCTTTTCCAGCAGTACATCTCGAATACATCTATTTTCTTCGGTCTCCTGCTTTCATGGCCCACGATTCCACTACGTACAGAAATATGGAGAATATCAGAGTTTCAACTATTTTCTTACTGTCATTGTTATTTCTGTTCTGCGTTTTATTTCTTGTGTGCAGTTTCCTTGGTTTATTATTAGTACATCCAAGTAAAACGTAGTAGTCTATGTTCTCACAGTGGAGGTGTATTCAAATGAATGAAAGGAAGAACACAGAGTCTTTTCCATAACAAGCTGGTTGTATAGAAGGCTTTTTGTTCTTCCTTTCATTAATTTGTTCTACTTTTGTTATATCTAGTCTATTACTGCTTTCCTTGTCTACTATTATGGTTTTTGTTTTTTCAAACCTGATATCTAGACCGTATTCTCTGCTTTTTGTGTCTAATTAGGGTGTTTAGTTCCTCTGGATCATTTGCTAGTAAAACGGTGTCATCTGCATATCGGAGATTGTTGATGTTTCCGCCACTAGAGATTTCACCGGTCCAGTCTTCCAGTGTTCTAGGCATTATACAGGGTGGTCCAGTTTTAAATGTCAATAATTCACCAATCCATAGCCAATTAAAAAATAAGTTGACATTCATTATGTCATTTTCCTGAAAAGTGCTTCCTAAGGAAAATACAGTCCTTCAAATTTCTGTTTAAAAAATCGTTTTTTTTGTCATAACTGTCAGACCGTTGGAGCAATATTGATCAAATTTGGAACAAGCACTTTATTACACGTTATTACGGTCAAAGACCCAAAACTAACCTAACCCAACTTAAAAATTGTCTTGGAAACGGAAAATTCAAGAAGTTTAAAAAATATTATTGTAGCCAGTTTTCATAGTTTCCAGATAAACTAAAAGACTTTAGTTTTGAAAATTGAATTAGAAAAGATAAAAATTTCAGAAGCTTAAAAATTGTGTTTGTAACCAGTTTTCATGCAAATCGAGAGACTTTAATACTAAAAATTGACTTGTAGACATAAAAACTACTTTTTCAAGAATTTGTTACTACAAATTCATACATTTAAACCTTAAAAATTGACTTGAACCCCAAAATGTGACTGAACTAATGAAAAGTGACATCAGAAGCTTAAAATTTGCATTTGAAGTAAGTTTTCATAATTTGAAGACAAATTTCAATATTTTAGTCTTGAAAATAGTCTTAGATGCAGGACATTAACATTAGATTCATGAAAATTGTCTTGAAAACGAACTTTTCGTGGTTTTTACTTTGCTTTTCATTTTCTTCGAATTCTAGACTATTTTTAGTGCTTCAAAACTGCTTTCAGCTTGGAAAATCGAGTTTCAAGACTATCTTTACCAAGTTATTGACATAGCAAACTTAAAAAACAATTTTTACATTCTTCATAGACTTAAAATAGCATTCCAAGCTTTGTCACTATTAAATCGACTTCAAGACACCTCAGTGCTAAAAATTTGGGTATTTCTTAATAAACTAGACTGTTTTTAGTGTTTTAAGGCTGTTTCCAGTGCCTCAAATCGAGTTTCAAGACTATCTTTACAAAGTTTTTGACTTATCAGGCCTAAAAGCCAGTTTGTCCACTGACCATAATCTTGAAAATGATATTTCAAGCTTCTTCACTATTAAATTGACTTCTACACTCATAGGTGCAATAAATTGTAGCACCTCTAAGAAATTCAGACTGTTTTTAGTGCTTTTTAAGACTGAAAAATCGAGTTTAAGACTATTTCCAAAAGTCAAGTTTCTTCAGTAATAAAAGTAAAAAATTTTGGTACCAAATGCTACAATAATAGTCTTGAGAACTAATTTTTAGAAATAAAATAGTCCGAAAATTTAATTTACTTCTATACTTGCTGTCCAGTCCAGAAAATTGAGTTGTACTCCAATTAAAGTCTTGAAAATATACTTTTGGACTCTCTTTAGTCCTAGTAAAGTCAGTTCTAGCATTAAAAGTCAACTTTTATATTATTTTTAGTAGTAAAAAATGAGTTTCATGCACAATACAATCTTTGTCTTGATTTCCGGACTTTTTTTAGTTCTTGAATGCCAGTTTCAGACACTCAACCAGGATGGCAGTCTGAGAAAGCGAATCATAAGACCATTCCTAGTAGTAAAAAAGTTTTTAGACTATTCAGTACAAATTTGGACTTTCACAAGTCTTGGATGTTGAGTTTTAAACTATAAAACGATTTTTTAAATTGAAATTTGGAGGACTGTATCTTCCTTAGGAAACCTTTTTCAGAAAAATTACATAATGCAAGTCAACTTATTTTTTGATTAGCTATCAAATGGTGAATTAGTGACACTTAAAACTGGACCACCCTGTATATTCAATCCATCCTCACCTTCAAATAAGCTTTCTGTCTGTATGGTCAGAACGAGGTTTAGAATCACATACTTTGCTCGTTTAATAATAATTGATACTAAGAGAAGTGTCATCCAACTGTACCATCAATTTTCACTTTTTTTTCATTGAACAAAGAAATTATAGTCATTGTCAGCTTAAAATATCGATACTCCATATAATCTGTAGTTAAGTTTACATATCAAATCAGAAAAAAATTTACGTGGTACGTATGGTAACTATTAGAGTGTGGAGGTCAAAAGTGTCTTAAGATTCTGCAGTCAAAAACACTTATTTGCAGACGACCTTAACTTCCCTAGCATATTGATACAAACCGTATACCAAGAACGGCGTAAACAATTTTCAAACCTTCTTTCCTCTTCACTGACTGATGATCAGCAGTCAACTTCTTTATTATCTTTCCCTCATACTTTACAGACAAATATTTTTTTTTAGGTTACGGTGGAGGTTATGGCGGAGGATATGAATCCGGTGGTGATGAAGGACAGGGTTGGCAACCATTAGGCATCCACGGTCAGGACGGTTCCCATGAAGGTTTCGACCAACAGCCCCAGGTCCAGGTAGAACACCAGCACATCCCGACCAGAGAAATCGTCAAAGAGGAACCTACCCAGTGCCAATTGTCAAGAAAATCAACGTGCCCGTACCACATCCAGTTGGAGTACCTCATCCTCAAGTGTTCAAAATTGGAGTGCCTCAACCCTACGGTGTTCAAGTGCCCGTACCCCAACCGATAGCCGTTCCCATCTACAAATTGGTGCCCCAGGAAATTGAGAAGCGGGTACCAATCACCGTTGAAAAGCTGGTGCCAGTGTACGTGCCCAAGCCAGTCAAAATTGAGATCGAGAAACATCACGTCGAATACATCAAGAAACCTTATCCAGTCCATGTGCCAGTATACAAACACGTGTTCCAGCACGGTGGTGGTGGTGGACATGGTCACTAAGTAATTCGTTTAGACTGATGCTGAATTGAGTCCTTATTGTGTCATAGGTTACTTGAATGGTTGTTCTAGGTGATGTTTTGATATTGTTTTTAGTTTTAAGTCTCTTTGTTCTTTCATCTTCTTTATCAATCGAGAGGTCTATCAATCTTGCGTCTATGTGATTTGATTGTTGTATATATGTTGTTGCTAGTTTTTTAAGTGTTTAATTTACATTGAAATTAAAAAATGTTTTGATACTGAACTTATTAATGTTTGTTTATTACCCATATTAGAAGTACTGGAAATGTAAGTAAGATATAATATATAATGTAAGTTCTGAAGGAGAAATAGGCTCACCTAAAGAAGGTAGTAATACCACGTTGCTTTCAACTACATCAAGTGGAGGAGGTAGTTCAGAGGCTTTAACAAGTGAAGCTAGTTCATCACTGTCCACTCCCAAAGGAGAAGAAACTTCCACAACGTCCTCTTCACTTAATGAGGAAACCATTTCATCTTCTTCAACAAGTAATGCTACGTCACTATTGTCTTCATCCGAACAAGAAGCAAAAGAAGCAGCTAGCAGTTTGGCGTCTAGTTCAATAAGTGAAATCGGCTCATCAGTCTCGTCTAGTGAATCAGTCACAGGTTCTTCCATGACGATAAATACATCTACTGAAGTTACTTCTACTCCTGAATCTAGTTCGTCACTATCTAGTCTAGAAGCAAATAATTCATCGTTTATTACTGGGGAAGGTACAATATCCTCTTCAGTGAATTCAACTTCTTCATCTCTAGGTGGTTCTACTATATCAGCTTCATCCTCATCAAATACCGAGACTACGTCATCACTGTCTACTCTACTAACCACAAATCTTAGTAGTGTTACCACTGAACCATCAAATCATACAGGAGAACCAGTGGTGACCATGTGTGAATTATGCGAAGATAAAGAGAATAAAGATAATCAGACGTCCTCTGAACCGATCTTGTAGGATAATCGCCTAATGTAATGTTATAAATATGCTACAAAAGTGCACTTTACAATCTTTCAATCTCTTATCTCAGTTATTTCATCTAGTGTGATGATTACACAAACCGTGCTACATCACATAGAAGAAAAGATAGATTTAACTAAAAATTTTAACTGTAGAGTATTCAATCCAAAAAAAAAATGAAATGATAAAAATTTCGACAAAATGATTCTACTCACATCTCACGTGTAAAAAGCAAAAAGTTAGCATAAGTAAACATGATCAAAGTTATAAATATAAACTACTCTAAAATAATATGGGCATTCCACAAGGTAGCCTATTTGACCTATTTTTTTACCATATACATGGCATTAACTCCTTCTGAACTTCTGAACTCTGAGTATTATTTAATACACTGATGACACAACGTTTATACTAAAAGAGAAAAAAAATGTGACTTAGTTTTAAGCGCAGTTCAGAGTGTATGGAAATGGAAGTAATACTCGTAAGTACTTCCATTTCCTTGTCTATCCTAGTCATCACCTCCTCGTTACTAACATGACCAGTCCATGATATACTAGTAATTTACGGTAAAGCCACATTTCAAAAAATTCCAGTTTTTGCTGCAACCACCCCGTACAGACAAACGGAGAAGACATCTTATCTTCGCTATAAAGGTTTGATTTCCAGGTTTATTGACTTACTTTCCTTTAAATGTGATTGAATTACGGGAAACCACCCTATTTATCAACTTTCAGAGTAGATTGCCCGCCTACTTTATCTTGTATATAAAAGGTTCTGTTCCCAGTATTATCTATTATCGTGAGTCGTGTTTATTTCAATGGCAGAAACCCAGGGTGCGGAAAGTTTTATAAATCGACCCAATTTTAATATTCAACCCTAATTCTGCGGCACTAGAATCCGTAAAAGGGCCCCGGGTGAAAATCTTAAGTGCTTATAAAAGGCCTGATAACGGCACGGGAGTGATTTATTGTAATGTCTGGGACTGCTTTACATGACCATCTCAAAGGGGACCGAGTATACCATTTTTTTTTGTATTTGCATTTTTAAAGCTTCCTATAACATATTCCATCCCTGTCAATCAAATGATTGCGGTGAGGCTCCTACAGTTCCAGAGCCTCCGAGAAGCAGCAGAAGAGACTTGGTTTAACACCGTAGACACCGGTTAGCAGCGAAATTCATTGCAAAAATAGTCGAAATCAGAAATCATCCTCTTTTGCTCATTATAGATCAAATAATATAAAGAGAATTAATGTCAACCTTTGGAAGGGGACAGGATCAGTTCAGACTACATTTAAGCAGATTTAGAGTTTCCAGTAAATTGCCATGCTTCCAATACGAAATGAGGTATCAAATAGAGGACATCCCGATGGTCAACGTTGGACTGAGTAAGCAGCAGGACAAGGTAAAACTCAGATTTCTCGAAAAGTATTTATATTCACAGATGGCTCTAGAAAACACGACAGGACAGGATACGGAGTGCACTGTCTTAGTCTAAATTATAGCTTCTCCTCTAGACTACCCAAGGAACATTAGCTCAGTAGAGTCTGTGGCAATACACGAGGGAATCATGTTCGCATTAAAGAAAAACCTGAACAAAGTGGTGATATGCACGGACTCTCAGAGTGCCATTGCGGAAGCTTCTAGAAGTTGTCAGAATGTTATAAGGCCTTTGGCAACGTTCCCGAACCTTCCAGAAGTTTGTAGAAGCTTCTATAACTTGTCAGAATGTTATAAAGCCTTTGGCAACGTTCCCAAACCTTCCAGAACTTTGCAGAAGCTTCTAGAACTTGTCAGAATGTTATAAAGCCTTTGGCAACGTTCCCAAACCTTCCAGAACATTGCAGAAGCTTCTAGAACTTGTCAGAATGTTATAAAGCCTTTGGCAACGTTCCCAAACCTTCCAGAACATTGCAGAAGCTTCTAGAAGTTGTTAGAATGTTATAAAGCCTTTGGTAACGTTCCCAAACCTTCCAGAACATTGCAGAAACTTCTAGAAGTTGTTAGAATGTTATAAAGCCTTTGGCAACGTTCCCAAACCTTCCAGAACATTGCAGAAGCTTCTAGAAGTTGTTAGAATGTTATAAAGCCTTTGGTAACGTTCCCAAACCTTCCAGAACATTGCAGAAGCTTCTAGAAGTTGTTAGAATGTTATAAAGCCTTTGGCAACGTTCCCAAACCTTCCAGAACATTGCAGAAGCTTCTAGAAGTTGTTAGAAAGTTATAAAGCCTTTGGCAACGTTCCCAAACCTTCCAGAACATTGCAGAAGCTTCTAGAACTTGTCAGAATGTTATAAAGCCTTTGGCAACGTTCCCAAACCTTCCAGAACATTGCAGAAGCTTCTAGAAGTTGTTAGAATGTTATAATGCCTTTGGCAACGTTCCCAAACCTTCCAGAACGTTGCAGAAGCTTCTAGAACTTGTCAGAATGTTATAAAGCCTTTGGCAACGTTCCCAAACCTTCCAGAACATTGCAGAAGCTTCTAGAACCTTCCAGAACATTGTTCTAGAAATGTTATAAAGCCTTAACGTTCCCAAACCTTCCAGAACATTGCAGAAGCTTCTAGAAGTTGTTAGAATGTTATAAAGCCTTTGGCAACGTTCCCAAACCTTCCAGAACTTTGCAGAAGCTTCTAGAACTTGTCAGAATGTTATAAGGCCTTTGGCAACGTTCTCAAACCTTCCAGAACGTTGCAGAAGCTTCTAGAAGTTGTTAGAATGTTATAAAGCCTTTGGCAACGTTCCCAAACCTTCCAGAACTTTGCAGAAGCTTCTAGAACTTGTCAGAATGTTATAAGGCCTTTGGCAACGTTCCTTTGGTCAACGTTCTCAAACCTTCCAGAACATTGCAGAAGCTTCTAGAACTTGTCAGAATGTTATAAGGCCTTTGGCAACGTTCCCATACCTTCCAGAAGTTTGCAGAAGCTTCTAGAACTTGTCAGAATGTTATAAGGCCTTTGGCAACGTTCTCAAACCTTCCAGAACGTTGCAGAAGCTTCTGGAAGTTGTTAGAATGTTATAAAGCCTTTGGCAACGTTCCCAAACCTTCCAGAACACTGCAGAAGCTTCTAGAACTTGTCAGAATGTTACAAAGCCTTTGGCAACGTTCCCATACCTTCCAGAACGTTGCAGAAGCTTCTAGAAGTTGTCAGAATGTTATAAGGCCTTTGGCAACGTTCCCATACCTTCCAGAAGTTTGCAGAAGCTTCTAGAACTTGTCAGAATGTTATAAAGCCTTTGGCAACGTTCCCAAACCTTCCAGAATTTTGCAGGTTTAATGTAAGGTATGGTTTAATAAAATGAAAGAATGAGAATGGGACACTGCTTGACAAAGCAGCACTTCTCCTCCAGACTGCCCAAGGAACTGGATATTAGCTCGTTAGAGACTGTGGCAATACACGAGGGAATCATGTTCGCATTAAAGAAAAACCTGAACAAAGTGGTGATATGTGAAAGTGCCATTGCAAAAGTGAGAAGAGGAGAGATGAATGCAAGCAGCGATCATATAATGCTGGAAACACGAAGGCTTCTGATGGATGCAAACTTATATAGCTGACAATCAAAGCTGTGAGTGCGGCCAGGTAGAGGACCTAGATCATATCTTCTTGGAATGACCAATAAACCCAACTACCAATCTCTGTGGGGTTGTTGGCCCCATTCAGATTCAGAGACGTGTTGGCCAATATAACACCCAACATAGATAGAGTTCTCAACACCTTTATGCACAAGAACAATATTAAGTTATACAAATGCACGGGAACTCGCCGACTCGACTGCAGGGTTGATGGGTGATGGGTCCGCCTGTGGGTTGTCAAAAAAAGAAAAAAAACTGCAAATTGCTCAAAATGTCATGGTATTTATTTTGTTTGCTAAGAGTGAGGCAACTACCAGAGATCATCCTGACCACCCGAGTAACAAGTAGATTTGAGAGTCCTTTGTCTTGCTAACCCCCTTTCACCAGAAGAGACGCATTGGAGGAAACCACATACACAATCACAGCATTGGAATAGCAAATTCTTGCGTGACAAAGAGAGCTAAAGTCAGACAACCCTCTGGACAACCGAATGTGCTGACAAATTGTTCTGGCCAGAACAGAAGCCATTGAAACACGAACAAACAAACTAGAACACCCAATTTCACCTAGATACCGTTGTTGTTTGATTGATTTCTCTATCTTTTACCCTCGACCACTTCCGGCACTAAAGCTAGCTGGACAATGGTATTTTTATGAACATAAAAACATAACCGGTTAACCCATTTTGTCCATTTCGGGAGTTTCCCACCGAATTGGTGTAACAACTTCTCATTCTCAAAAAAGATGACTAAAAAGTATTTTTTTTAATAAAACAATCTCGTGTTGCAGAAGTGGAGTCAAGTGCAGTAGTAAAACACAGTATGTTAAAATGATACTGTTAAAATAAGTCTGTCAAAACAACTACATCCTGATAGGTTAAGTTTAGTATTAGGGTTATGTTTTTGTTTACGCTGAAGTTTTAAAGTTAATCAAACAAATCTTAGTTTGATTCTGACCTTATTGTTCCCATTCCATTTTGACATTACGTTTCATAAACACTATGTAAAAATATTCTTCCATAGTATGTCTTTTTTACACATACCTACTGAAGACTCAAAATCCAATACAAAAACATACAAATTAGTTTCAAAATCAAAACATCAAAGAACCACTGTATTAATTTAAGGCTCGAAAATGGCCTGCGGTAGAACTAAATGGCGTCACCTAAAGATAATTGCACCAAATGGGCTTGTCAAACAAACTTGGAGAAGTCCCAAGTAAATGAAATGCAGTAGCGAGCCAAGTTATAGTGGGATTTGGTTGGCTAGTAGACTCTAACAATTGAGACTTCTCTCTCAAATTTACTTTACGAAATCGATATCAATACAAGTGGCGTAACACAATATTGTTTGTGGTAATTTATTAAGTCAAAGCTAAGGCTCTGTAACGATTAGTTTATCCAAAGAAAAATCTGAAATTATCATTAAATCTCAATCAAGGTTGGGTAAATGTAAAACAGAGATAAAGCGAGTAATTAAATCTCCATTAATGTCCCGAGGGGATACCAATAAAGCATTTTAAAATGCTTCCGTTCAAGCCAAGTTCCACATTCAGGAGTTTGGATGCTGAGTCAATAGATTTTTTTCCCTATCGATTTTCATTTGATTAAACGTTTTTATCCGGACGACTGTAAAGATTAACCGTCCCGATTAGAAATGATAAATAATCCGGAGCTTTATCCAATGAGACTAAATCATAATTAGTTAACTGGAACAGATAACTTTAAAGTAAATTACTTACTTTAGAGTTGCGAATAAGTGAGTTCTAATTTACATTTGAAATTTGCATTTGGTGGAGGATGGCTAAGTTTTAAGATTTAATGTCGAATAGTTGAAGATATTATGTAATAGTTGAACGTACTTTTTATGGAAGGAATTGTTTGCCTAGAAAATATCTCATTATCTACCGTTCTAAAATATTCTCAAAGCTACGAGAGTAGACAGGAAGAGAAAATCAAAGCCAAAATGCCTTTTGTGTTACCAAAATACTAAGTAATACTTCTAGAGACCGCTTAGAATTACATAAGTGAGTTTCACTACCTCCTTCTCCTTTATATTACTTGCCGAAGAAAAACAATGCAACAAAATGTGAGGACCACAGACTAATCAGCCTCATGAGTCACACACTGAAGATTCTTTAAGATTACCACCATGATATCCACTAACATCACAAACTGATCCAAATCCAAAATAGATTAGACATAGACCAAAAAGACATCCGCTGCATTCAAAGCCTATACTGGAACCAAAGGGCTGAAGTCAGAGTTGGTAACGATCTCACAGAAGCAAGACCAATTTGTAGGGGGGTCAACAAGGGTGTGTTCTCTCCCCACTTCTCTTCAATTTATATTCTGAAAGCCATCTTTCAGGAAGCCTAAGAAGAACGCAACATGGGCGTTAAGGTGAATGATGTATGGGTCAACAATATTCGTTATGCGGACGACACAGTTCTAATTGCAGATAACATGGAGGATTTGCGGGATACGCTTGGGACTGTCGGGGAATGCAGTAAGAACATGAGCCTCAATATCAACAGCAAGAAGACTAAATTCATGATAATTACTCGAAAGCCACAAGAATTTCAAAACTCAAGCCTAACATATGAGAATCAACCAATAGAGCGAGTGAATAAATTTAAATATCACACAGAAATCAGATGCCGGATTGCAAATGCACGCAGTGCGTTCATGAAATTCAAAAAAGTGCTCACCAATACTGATTTCGATCTTGGCTTGAGAATTAGATTTGTCAAATGCTATGTCTGGACAGTGTTGCTTTATGGCATGGAGGGATAAACACTGAAGGTGAGCACTATAATGAAGCAGAAAGCATTCGAGATGTGGGCGTGTACTGAGGATTCCATGGACTGCAAGAAGAACCAACGATGAGGTCTTGAGAATAATCAATAAAGACAGCGTACTGTTAGACACCATTAAACGTCGATAAACAGCATACCTGGGCCACGTAATACCCAAAAAGAGGTACCAATTCCTGCAATTGATAATTGAGGGGAAGATTGAGGGAAATGGCTCCGCAACGTTAGGAAGTGGACAGGACTGAGGACAATGTAAGAACTAATGCATACCATACGTAATAGGGAAGAGTGGACAAATGTAATCGCAAACATCCATTAATGGACACGCAGCAGAAGAAGAAGAAGTGCCTATTAGTGAATAAAGGCTGCACGTCTGCACGTATGTTTGCTACTTGATTAACCCAGCAATGTGAAGCCAAGAAATCCATAATGAAACTTTAAGTGGTGTTTCAGAAAAGAATAATGTAAGGTGGAATGCTATTGTTGATGATCGTCGTTAACAGTTTCATCATCATCAGCTACGTCAGGATTAATTTGTACATCAGGATTTGGAAAACTAGACCAGTATGTTCATTCTGTATCGGTTTGATACGAAGATAAAGTAAACAAAGGCATTGTCTTGATTCTCTTTTCGATGTGATATCCCTTTTCCAAACTATTGAATCTGATCATTTTAAAGAATTTGTACACCTCTTAAAACCCTCGTATGAGTCGGTTATCAGTCTGAGAAACTCATACTTCTCGCCTCTCATAACAACACTTTTACAGATTCTAGTTTAATTCTGGATCTTACTTTCTTTTTGGGTCGATCTGATTATTTATTATTGTGCCCAGATATTTGAAGGACTTGTTGTACGATATTGTGCCCTTAATCGACAGGTTTGCGTTGATGTTAGTTATTGAAAAAACGAGCACTTTGGTTTTCAGAACGCGGTCGACCATGTTATCTGCCATGATTACAGTGTCATCCGCGTACCGAATATTGTTAATCTTGATGCTACTCACCGCGACGCGACGTCCATATTTACTGTGTCTTACTACCCTTTTTATTGGTACCACATCTGTTGTTGCTTGTTCTACTCTCACATCGGCAATTTTGTGCAAGGAAAGTTGGATGTCAGGATATTTAACCCTGATCCTTCTTGCACTGCGATTACCTTTATGACCTCGGCATAGACAATATCAGGGCCAGCTGCTTTCCCATTCTTCTAAGATTCAATCGCATGTATTATTTATGACTTTGTGATCCGGGGTCCCACATCATTTAATAAAGGATCTGATGCTGGTGGTGTATCTGGTCTATCGTCGTTAAAAGGTACTTCGACATATTCCTTCTATCTCCTTAATCTGCCTTCGACACTTATTACGATTTTGTTGTTTGCATTTCTCAAGATTCCCATCTGCTGTTTTCTGCCCTTGTTGCTCAATTCCTTCACCTTTTTGTACGTGTGTGATTGTGTCTTTTATGTTTTCTCCAGTTGTTTCCACTTCTGTTTGCTGGGGTACATTCAGTTCATTAAATTGTTGTTCAAATTTGTGTTCTTACAAGAGGATTCTTTAGCCTTTCGATGTCTATACGTTTCTCCTTCCTATGATATTTATGACGCTTCATGTTGAACTCCATTACGAGTGGATTAGGATCACTGTTGACGTCCGCTCCTGAATATGTCTTCACCGATTTTAAATACTTTTTAAACTCCAGGTTCATCAAGATAAATTTGGTTGTTGTTCTTTCTGTCTGCCGGTGACTTCCAGGTGTATAATCTTCTCAGGTGGAGCCTATAAAATGTTTTGGTGACCATCAAACTGTTTTCTGTGCAGAGTTGCACTAATCTGTCGCCCCCCTATTATACCTAGCACGAAGACTATATTTACCCACAAACTTTTCTTCCTCTTCCTGACCTATTTTTGCGTTAAAGTCGGTATAGAATTCTTCTATCTCAACATCCGGCGTCAAAGTCTCTCATATTGAGTTTGTCACTAGAAAGTTACATTTATTTTACTACAGTTGGTAAAGTGGCTTAAAAATTTTAAGAAAAAGTATTTGTCAACAATATGCCTATAAAAATAATGTCAAAATTCTATGAATACAGGGTGGTCCAGTTTTAAATGTCAATAATTCACCAATCCATAGCCAATTAAAAAATAAGTTGACATGCATTATGTAATTTTCCTGAAAAATGATTCCTAAGGAAAATACAGTCCTTCAAATTTCTGTTTAAAAAATCGGTTTTTTGTCATAACTGTCAAACCGTTGGAACAATTTTGATCAAATTTCATTTTTTACGATGAAAAACAAATTATCTCTTATAAAATTCTGATTTGAAACTTCCTGTACGAGAAGTTCAAAGACCCAAAACTAACTCAACCCAACTTAAAAATTGTCTTGGAAACAGAAAATTCACTTAAGAAGCTTAAAAAATTTAATTGTAGCTAGTTTTCATAGTTTCCAGACAAACTGAAAGACTTAAAAGATAAAAATTGATTTCAGAAGCTTAAAAATTGTGTTTGTAACTAGTTTTCATGCAAATTGAGAGACTTTAATATTGAAAATTGATTTGTACTTGTAGACATAAAAAACTACTTTTTCTAGAATTTTTTACTACAAATTCATACATTTAAACCTTAAAAATTGACTTCAACACCAAAAAGTGACTATGAACTAATGAAAAGTAACATCAGAAGCTTAAAATTTGCATTTGAAGTAAGTTTTCATAATTTTAAGACAAATTTCAATATTTTAGTTTTGAGAATAGTCTTAGATAGAGGACATTGACATTAGATTCATGAAAATTGTCTTGAAAACTAACTTTTCTTGCTTTTAACTTTGCTTTTAATTTTCTCAGAATTCTGGACTATTTTTAGTGTTTCAAAACTGCTTTCAGCTTGGAAAATCGAGTTTCAAGACTATCTTTACCAAGTTATTGACACAGCAAACTTAAAAACAATTTTCACATTCTTCATAGACTTAAAATGGCATTCCAAGCTTTGTCACTATTCAATCGACTTCTAGACACCTCAGTGCTAAAAATTCGAGTATTTCTTAAAAATCTAGATTGTTTTTAGTGCTTTAAGGCTGTTTTCAGTACCTCAAATCGAGTTTCAAGACTATCTTTACAAAGTTTTTGACTTATCAGGTCTAAAAGCCAATTTGTACACTGTCCACAGTCTTGAAAATGTTATTTCAAGCTTCTTCAGTATTAAATTGACTTCTACACTCATCATAGGTGCAATAAATTGTAGCATCTTTAAGAAATTCAGACTGTTAAAAAAATCGAGTTTAAGACTATTTCGAAAAGTCAAGTTTCTTCAGTAATAAAAGTAAAAAATTTTGGTATCAAATGCTACGATATTAGTCTTGAGAATTAATTTTTAGAAATGAAATAGTTCGAAAATTTAATTTACTTCTAGACTTGTTCCAGTCCAGAAAATTGAGTTGTACACCAATTGAAGTCCTGAAAATAGACTTTTGGACTCTCTTTAGTCCTAGTAAAGTCAGTTCTAGCTTTAAAAGTTAACTTTTAGATTATCTTTAGAAGTAAAAAATGAGTTTCATGCACAATACAATCTTTGTCTTGATTTCCGGACTGTTTTTAGTTCTTGAAATCCAGTTTCAGACACTCGACCAGGATGGCAGTTTGAGAAAACAAATTATAAGACTACTCCTAGTAGTAAATAGCAAGTTTTTAGACTATTCGGTACAAATTTGGACTCTCACAAGTCTTGAATGTTCAGTTTTACACTATAAAACGATTTTTTAAATTGAAATTTGAAGGACTGTAAGTTCCTTAGGAAACGTTTTTCAGAAAAATGACATAATGCAAGTCAACTTATTTTTTGATTGGCTATTGAATGGTGAAGACACTTAAAACTGGACCACCCTGTATATCCAGAACCGTCATTTGAGCAGACTATATGATTAAGTATTAATGTATTCCATGAAATCGTCAAGACAACGACTTGGTTAAACTCTAAAGTCTGTAAGATTTATCAAATTAGAGTGGCAGCCTTTAATAGACAATTCCGGGTGTCCTTCCCGTCTACGTAATGCACTTTGGGGATCGACCGACAAAAGGCTAAAATTGGACTTCGACTTGTTCGCTCTTCGGCCGACAATTTTCTCCAAAACGAGCACAAACACGAAGAAATTTAATTTGGAATTGCAGCAGAAACACATGTGCCGGAAAACCTTCGGCCTGGGAATATTGCGGTGTCGAATGTAATTTATACTTTTGAAATTTAATATAGATTGGAATTCAATAAGAACTCACTAAGAGGGTTATAGTCCGCGAGATTTATGTCACATCATTACATTGGTTGTACCAGACAAGTTTAGCTGACTTTTCCACTTTAAACTTTTTCTCGTCATTGGTGAGTTTTAAACTCTTATCAGTAAAATCTTTCAAAAATATAAACTTGGTGTTATTCATAAACTTCAACATATTCCCGGTAGAGTTTCCACGTACTGAACACAAAGCACAATCACATGCGTTGGCAGATTTATACGGATACTTTCGTAATGCAGTCTTGAATGTTATTTCGATTTATGCCCACTAGAATTCCATTATTTGGAATATTTATAGGACCAAAGTGGTCGCAGAAAGTAACCGGAATTCTCTATAAATTGCATTTTATGTTTTCCATCACGATATATTTCGCAGTAATACGTTTTGCTAACAGTCGCTAGTTAAATAAACCCAACACCTATAGAGCACGATATATGCATCACAATGGGGATATTTGAACACTAAACACATTAAATACATAACTAAATGTTTCGGTCTTGCTACTAGACGTACAGCTTTAGTGAAAGGGCTCGTATGTAATTGAATTTGCCATAATTAAACCTGGAGGGGCTGCTTTAAATTTAGACCAAGTTCCTTCTTGTTTTCAATATTAGTTTAGACAATATGCTCTAATTGTGTGTTTACCAAATATTGAAATAGAGCACAGTGTAAATTAAGGAGCACTAAATATGTAGTTTGTAATGTTGATGGTATTCACTCTCATTAACTCTTGTATGTATTAGATGTATAGATCTGATAAATTTAAAACCGACGAACAGAGAAACATAGATAATTGCATGCAAGGTTTTCACCTTCAAAAAGTCCAAGTAGGTCAACATTTTGCACCATTGTTGTCAAACTGACTGAATTCTCCATCTGGATTGTAATTACTTACATAACTTTGTTATTAGACAATTTCTAAATATTTCCATTTACTTTTATAACATACAGGGTGTTTAAAATACTACCAATTTAAAATTCAGTCCTTCTTTAAAATTCGATTTCTTGTCAGACCTTTGAAGCAATTTTGATCACCACTTATGAAATTCATACTCATTATTGGATGTTAATTGCGTTTGTCACTGGATATTACGTTACGTCACTGGATATTTTTCAAAAATTACAATTTTATTTAGTTTTCTTTTTCAATTTGAAAAAATAAGTATCTCTTATAAAATTCTGGTTTGAAACTTTGTTTACGAGATAATTGAGTTATTACGTTCAAAGACCAAAAACCAATCATGAAAAAGCTTAAAAATTATCTTTGTAGCCAGTTTTCATAGTTTCCAGAAAAAATTAAAGACTTTAGTTTTGAAATATGATTTAGAAACCAGCAAATTTACTTTGAAAGTCTTCAGAGAAGTTGAAAAGCTTTAGTATTGAAAATTGACTTGTAGACATGAAAAACTAATTTTTCTAGAATTTTTGACCATAAAGTCACACATTTAAAATTGACTTGACTCTGAACCAATGAAAAATGACATCAGAACCTTAAAATTTGCATTTGAAGTAAGTTTTCATAATTTGGAAACACATTTCAATATTTTAGTCTTGAAAATAGTCTTAAATATAGGATATCGACATTAGATTTATGAAAATTGACTTGAAGACTAACTTTTCAAGTTTTTCTACTATGCTGTTCATTTTCTTACAAATCTGGACTATTTTTAGTGCTTTAAAACTGCTTTCAGCTTGGAAAATCGAGTGTCAAGGCTATCTTCACCAAGTTTTTGACACAGTAGACCTAAAAAACAATTTTTACATTTTCCATAGGCTTAAAAATGTCATTTCAAGCTTTGTCACTATTAAATTGACTTCTAGACACTGTTTTTAGCCTGAAAAATCAAGTTTTCAGGCTCTGCACGATCTTCATAACGTTTTTGATTTATTAGGCCTGAAAGCCAGTTTGTACATTGTCATTTTAAGCTTCTTCATTATTAAATTGACTTCTACACTCTCAAACTTGTACACTTACAAACTGGCATTCAGAACTGAGAAGTCAAAAATTGGAGTGCATAAAATTGGAACATTTCTAAGAAATTCGGAAATTGGGAGACACAAGCAAGACAGTTTTAAAAGACAGTCAGGAACAAAATTGCTTGTAAAACCTACTTGGAGTGAGAAAATGACAGTTTTAAGAACATTTTTGTAATCCTCATTAAATTTCCTATCTAATGATATAAAAAAACACTACAAAATTTAGTACAGTCAGGGAGGAAAACGCTGTCAAAATTTGACCTGTCAGGAGGACAGTTTTAAAAGACAGTCAGGAACAAAATTGCTTGTAAAACCTACTTAGAGTGAGAAAATGACAGTTTTAAGAACATTTTTGTAATCCTCATTAAATTTCCTATCTAATGATATAAAAAAACACTACAAAATTTAGTACAGTCAGGGAGGAAAACGCTGTCAAAATTTGACCTGTCAGGAGGACAGTTTTAAAAGACAGTCAGGAACAAAATTGCTTGTAAAACCCACTTGGAGTGAGAAAATGACAAATTTAAGTACATTTTTGGAATCTCCATTAAATTTCCTATCCATTAACCTAAAAAAACACTACAAAATTTGGTACAGTCAGTGAGAAAAGTGGTGTCAAAGTTTGAACTGTCAGAAACACAGTTTGAAAGGACAGTCAGAGACAAAATCGCCTGTAAAACCCACTTCGAGTGAGAAAATGACAGTTTTAAGCACATTTTCGGAATCCTCATTAAATTTGCTATCTAATAACCTAAAAAAACACTACAAAATTTGGACAGTCAGTGAGAAAAACGGTGTCAAAGTTTGAACTGTCAAAAACACAGTTTCAAAGGACAGTCAGAGACAAAATCGCCTGTAAAACCCACTTCGAGTGAGAAAATTACAGTTTTAAGCACATTTTCGGAATCCTCATTAAATTTGCTATCTAATGATATAAAAAAACACTACAAAATTTGGACAGTCAGGGAGAAAAACGGTGTCAAAGTTTGAACTGTCAGAAACACAGTTTCAAAGGACAGTCAGAGACAAAATCGCCTGTAAAACCCACTTCGAGTGAGAAAATGACAGTTTTAAGCACATTTTTGAAATCCTCATTAAATTTGCTATCTAATAACCTAAAAAAACACTACAAAATTTGGTACAGTCAGTGAGAAAAGTGGTGTCAAAGTTTGAACTGTCAGAAACACAGTTTGAAAGGACAGTCAGAGACAAAATCGCCTGTAAAACCCACTTGGAGTCAAAAAATGACAGTTTTAAGCACATTTTTGAAATCCTCATTAAATTTGCTATCCAATAACCTAAAAAAACACTACAAAATTTGGACAGTCAGGGAGAAAAACGGTGTCAAAGTTTGAACTGTCAGAAACACAGTTTGAAAGGACAGTCAGAGACAAAATCGCCTGTAAAACCCACTTGGAGTGAGAAAATGACAGTTTTAAGCACATTTTTGAAATCCTCATTAAATTTGCTATCCAATAACCTAAAAAAACACTACAAAATTTGGTACAGTCAGTGAGAAAAGTGGTGTCAAAGTTTGAACTGTCAGAAACACAGTTTGAAAGGACAGTCAGAGACAAAATCGCCTGTAAAACCCACTTGGAGTTAAAAAAATGACAGTTTTAAGCACATTTTCGAAATCCTCATTAAATTTCCTATCTAATAACCTAAAAAAACACTACAAAATTTGGTACAGTCAGTGAGAAAAGTGATGTCAAAGTTTGAACTGTCAGAAACACAGTTTGAAAGGACAGTCAGAGACAAAATCGCTTGTAAAACCCACTTGGAGTTAAAAAATAACAGTTTTAAGCACATTTTTGAAATCCTCATTAAATTTGCTATCTTGAAAAATCAAATTTAAAACTATTTATAATAGTAAAAGTTAAATTTCAGCACATTTCAGTGATAAAAGTGAAAAATTTTAGCACTAAATGCTACGATATTAGTCTTAAACACTAATTTTTAGAATTCAATTAGTCCGAAAATTTAATTTGGACTGTTACCAGTGTTTAATTGAATTCTAGACTTGTTTATCCAGAAAATTGAGTTGTACACACCGACTAAAGTCCAGAAAATAAACTTTTGGACTGTCTTTAGTCTTGGTAAAGTCTTTTCTAGCCTTAAAAGCCAACTTTTAGGCAATTTTTAGTAGTAAAAACTGAGTTTTATGGGCAACAATCTTTGTCTTGATTTCCAGACTGTTTTTAGTGCTTTAAATCCAGTTTCAGACCCTCGATCATGGATGGCAGTCTGAAAAACCGAATTTTAAAACTATTCCTAGTAGTAAATTAACTTATAAAATTTAAAACCGTCACATAAACTTTAGAGTTTCGTTTGGACGTTTAAAAGTCACTAGACCTTTTTTTAAAAAAAAAGATGAATGAAAATCGTTACCTGACCATTTTCACTGTAAAAAGAACTACGTGACTTTAACAATATCAGTCTAAACTTAAAAACTGTCACGTGACGTTAAAGATGATATTTTTAACCTTAAAAATAGTAGTTTAAAACTGAAAAACGATCATATGAGCTTCAGCATTCTGTTTATACGTTAAAAAAGACAATTTGATGATTGAAAATGTTACGTGACCATTTTTACCTTAGAAACGGTCACGTGACCATTTTCACTGTAAAAGTAGTCACGTGATTACTGATTTTAAAAACATCAATTGAATCTGAAAAACGATCACGTTACTCTTCAATTGAAACGGTTACGTTATATTCACGATACGTCATTCACCCGGGTGGAAAGTGACATTTACCCGGGTGGAAAGTGAAAGCAGGTAATTTTCATCTTTCCACCTGGTTTACACATAAGAAATAACGTTATTACATATCTGGTTGAAAATAAACTATTTTTCTCCTTCCAAGTTTTTTTTTTCTAGTTTACCTTGTTCTTCCTTCTTTCTCTACAACTCATTGTCTACTTGATATGAATTAGTCATTTCCTTTATACCTAGTAAATCACTATGTGCAAAAAAAAACATAAAAATGCGAACAAGCTTATTTGTAATGCAAATGTCTGAAAATATGACAAATGCAAAATAGTCTTTTCCCATTACAGCTTCTTTTCCAACCGCATTTTTTACGGCCGCACTTTAGAGCGCAAGCATTTAGACTGAAGGCGTTGTTTTAAAAGCATTTAAAGCTCGCACTGTTGTTGTATTTTCCAAATAAAATTCTTCTTTATTAGCCCCATGAAACACGGCTACAAATGCGGATCCGAGACGGTTATTTTTATTTTTCAGCATCTGGCAGACTTGTGAGTAATGACGTTAAAGCGTCGCAATGTTTTGTGGGGATTTTCCGGAAAACCAACCACTAAAATTATTGTTTTATTGAGGGATGTTACACACGTTACTGACCTATTTAATCAGAATTCACATCATATTTGAAATGAAAAAGGGATTTTAAATTTGGTTGCAATATTGAAGTTTATGTCAACATAGTTGTGCTGTTGCGCAGACTGAATTAAAAATGTAAAAAATCTCCATTAAGCGAACCTGATTGGAAAACTCCATCGCAATTAAATTTTCAAAACCACGAGGGATCTATTAGGAGGAAAAATGCGAGTTACAAGCAACGAAATAGGTTGTCGTGTTTACAATTTACTAGGGATTTAATTAATTTTCGAAAATCTTTGGACACATTCTGTGCCTCTCTGTTGCATAAATTTTAATTAAGTAATGTATTTGCGTCTACCTGAACCACCGATTAAATTTTGTGTTATAATGGTATGGAGTGTTCCATCGATAGTTCATTATTTTTTAATTTGTGAGAAAAAAGTTGGTTTACACCAAAGTATTTAGACAATATTGTCACGAATGGAAAATCTATTAATTTAAAAGATGGACTTATTATTTAAAAGTATAAATTCATTAAATTAAAGCAGGCAAGGTTACAGTCAGAATGAACATAGTGCATCATCAGCGTTGGTAAGGGAGACGGTCGGAGACTCCGCCTCATAACACCATGATGTAGTCGTCCCGAATCCTGCAACCCGCATCGGGTTCGTAAATTAAGTGAATAGTAAACCATTTCCTAAATAATCCCCCAATATTTTCCACTGCCTTCAGTCTTTAGCGTTCTGTATTTAATTACTTTCCATCTTCATAATGTTGGTTCATTCTCCTCGTCCATCTACCATCCGTCATTTGAGCAAAATGCCCCGCCCAGTTCCTTTTAAGACTAGTGATTCGTGATATAACATCAATAACACCTGTTCTCCTTAGCAGATCTTCGTTTTGGATATGATCCCGCAACGATACGTCAAGCATATTTCTCTTCTTGTTTTGTTGGGTTATTCTCAGCTTGAAAACATTATTCAGCCTTACATAGGCAGCCCAGGAAAGTGATATTCTCTTCAGTTCACAGGTTTGGTTATCTCTCGTTATTCCTAATTTTTGACCCAGGTATACGTAGCTATTCACAAGTTCTACCTCTTGTCCACGAACAGCCAAACTTTCATTAGGAACCAGGTTTGTAACGTATTTCATTTTTGAAAAGTTGATTTTTAGACCAATCTCAGAGCATACTTCCTGTAGTTCCTGTAGCATCTGCTTTATATTGTTACGAAATGGACTTTTAGTGTTACCTCGTATAGTCTTAGTTCATTTCGTCTTACCTCGTATATTGTATTGTTTAAGATCAAGAACGTCGAAGTTCAGCTGTTTGTGAGAGAGAGATTTATGTCATAGTTTGAAGTTTAAGAGAGAATGTCAATTTCATGAATATTCCCGAATTTCCTTGAATCCATGGAAGCCTATAAAAACAGCTGGGCTGGAACCGGTTGAGTTATACCAAGCAGAGCGCAGTGAAGATATTCCAAAAAGCGGAAAGCAGCAAAATCAATTACTGCGAGAAGCAGTGAACTACGACCCGGAGCTAGAAGAACCCCACAAACGCCACCGATGCCAGTTATTGGATAACGGGTAATTATTAATAAATTTTTCTTTCTGTTTAAGATAGACGACAATTCAGGATCAACCAGCCAAGAAGAAGAGGACCACAATTTTCCCCAGACCTTCCCCCCGGGTGGCGAGAATTTTATTCTCAAAATCTGGGTAGAACCTTTTCGCAGTTATCCCGGTGCTAACTGGGCTCTGACTGCACTCCTGGCACTTTTCCTACTCAAAAGGGGGAACTCCCCACAACTTTAGGATGTAAAAACAAACGGACGAAAGCCGGCTGTTTGGACATCCTATAGTTTGCCAGGACCACCAGAGATGGACGAGCTGACGAAGAAAGAAGAAATGGACGACAAGAAGAGCGCCAGAAGTGTCCCTCCATCAGCGGGGGCATCCTTCTCCTAGGACAGAGGATGCCGATGCAACTCTGGGAACTTGTAACGACTTCCTCTTCCAGACCTATTGAGAGAGTGATTGTAAAGAGTTGTCAGTTTAGACAGCAGTTGTAAAGTTGAGTTAAAAGTATCGGGTGGTGCTTTTGTGTGAAAAAGGGTACATTTTGTGTCAGAAGTGGGATTGGATATCGAAAAAACAGTGAAAACTGCGAGGAAAGAAGAAACCGACGAAGACTGCTAGAAGTAGACTGTTGAATGCCAGTGAGTACCCGATTACAAAACGCAAAAATGGACGAAACAATGACCCGTGAAGCTGATTCAAGAAATGAAAGCGAACCAAATAAGTCGAGATGCAAACTAACTAGACCGCAAGTTAGAGGAAATGAAGGCAAGCCAGGACAGTAAGCTAGAAAAGATGAAAGCGAGATAAGTCAAAATCAATTTGAGGCCAAATTAAATGACATAAAAGGACAAATCAAGGATCAATTATATTGTGTTATAAATGAAATGAAGAGCGAAATGGAAAACTGGATGGAATCCTTGGAGGAAAAAGTGACCCATACTGTTAAAGAAGTTACGGAAGAATAAGTGGAGTCGAGGAAACTGTGCAGAACTTACAGAGGGAAGTTGATAAACTACCAGAAATGTCACTGAAGCCAACTCTAGTTGCCAGCTCAAATGCTTGTTGGAACATAAAACCTCCTGTCTATGATGGTGGACCTCTTGGCAGATATACAAGAAACAGTTTGAGGCTGCTGCTGAGGCGAACAATAATAATAAGGCCAATAAAGCCACTGCTCACACAAGCTCTGGAGGTTTTGCAGACCCTAGAAAGCCACTACTAAAACTACGGCGACTTGATTCAACATCTGGAAATGAGGTTTGGGAACAAGCATTTGGAGCAAGTGTACGAGGCTCTGCTAGTCAAAGAAACAACGAGACTTTACAGCAATACGAAGCTGACATTGCCCGTTTAGTTTATCTGGCTTACCCAACTGCATCCCAGGACATAAGAGAGCGTTTGTAAGAGGCGTGAAAGATCGTGCTACTAAGCTTTAAGACTAGCCAGGTGCAAAACATTACATGATGCCTTTACCTACGCTTTGGAGTTTGAGGCAGAAGCCGAACACCAGAGGGAGCAAAAGGAGCTAATGGAAGTGTGGAGTAAAGAGGCAAAACAATCGTAGGGTGCAAATGCATCCATTTTATCGTTCTTTTGAATGCTGGAACTGCTGCCCTAAACCGAGAAGAATAGAGAAACAGGCAAGATGGGAAAAGAGAAGGCAAAATTACCAAAGCAAGCCGTCTGCACGATTCTTGCGATGCTGCGGTGAAGAAAGATATAAGCAACATCAGTGCCCCAAACCAAAAGGAATGGTGAATTATGGAAGAGAAAGTCTAGCCAATGTTCATCAGAAGCAAAAGCTGACTGAAAATCATCATTCACCTTCAGTAATTAAGGTAGCTCGTCTTCAGCAGAACAATACCAGCTAATGGTTGTCGACACTGGAACTGGTTTCACCATAGTGACCGGAGATAGTGAAGCATTGCAGGGTTAGTGATACCGGAACAAAGTTTATATTGGAAACAGTCGGAGGAGATACAATACATATATTGGGAATCCATGAAGCTAAAATCAAGTTTGGACAGCTTGAATTCAATCATTTGGCTTTATGGCTTTTCATACTAGTATGTTTGTTTCTTTTTACTGTGTAGTAATGATTATTTAATCGCTTCTCATAGATCTCCTTCTTTCTATTAGTTGTTTGGTAGCAAGTAACGGTTAATGAAGATAATGAGTACACCGAAGAAATTAAAGCAAGAATTGGACAGGCCAGAACCATATTCAACAAAATGAGGAATGTGTTATGCAGTAGAGATCTTAATCTACACCTTAGAGTCAGAATATTGAGATGCTATGTTTTCTCGGTGCTGCTGTACGAGATGGAATCCTGGACGTTAAAGAAAGAGATAAGCGACCGACTGGAAGCATTCGAGATGTGGTCATATAGAAGGATCTTGAGAATAAGTTGGGTGGACATGGTAACAAACGAGGAGGTACTGGGAAGAATGAGAAAAGAAAAGGAAATATTAAACACAATTAAAATAAGGAAGCTGCAATATCTGGGCCATGTGATGAGGGGAGATAGATATGTATTGTTGCAGAACATTATGCAGGGAAAGATACAGGGGAAAAGAAGCAGAGGAAGAAGACGTATCTCCTGGTTGAATAACCTGAGAGGATGGTATAACTGTAGTTCCACTGAGTTGTTTAGAGCTGCAACATCGAAAGTGAGGATAGCCATGATGATTGCCAACCTTCTGAGAGGAGATGGCACTTAAAGAAGAAGAAGCAAGTCGTAGCTTTTTTTATTCCTGTAACTTGGGACAGTTTGACTTTCCAACATGACATCGGTTATTTGATCATTCAAACTGTTTATGATTTCTTCTGGTCCGCATGCTTTTAGTTGTTCTGTGATACATGTTTTGAAACTCCCTACATCTGGTTGAGACATGGTTTTCTCTCAGGATGTTGATTGGTAGATAGGTAGAGCTATTCTTTACCGTGATGGTAATGCAGTCTTTCGTATAGGAAAGTTTAGACATATGGTGATTTGCCTAGGCATTTACTACAGCTAAAAATTGCCAAGAACTTGCTATTTGTCTAAAGATTTACCATTTGATGCTTATCGATTCCACAGTCACTTGACAAATGCCTAGTTTAAAGTTTAAATTCAGGCAGATATTTATTAGTGTTGTTGCTAAAAATAATTATTTATGGTGACATTACAGTTATTAAAAACCAATGGCGTATTGCTATTATATACCTCCGTTGAATTATCAATAATATTAGAAGTAGTATTTTCAGTAACATTAATTGATGTGTTTGCTATCAAAAGTACATTACAAAATCATGGTCATGGTCACTTTAACACTTTAGAGAGAAACTCTCTATAGCGTCAAATAGTGCTAATGCTGTTGTATTACAATTTGCTCATTTGTTATTCAATTCAATTCTCGTTTGCTCAAATTTCAACTAATTGTGAAATATATGATCCAATTAATTTTTTAACTAAAAAAACCAAAACAACAATGACTTACCTTCCACCAGGATATGATGGCTGGCGGTCGTGACCCTCTAGATTCACACGTGATGTTATAACGTTTTCCAGCACTAAAATGATGATTATTTCCGATCAGGGTGACCTCCAAAGGCCTCAGGTACATATCTATGGAAATTCGAACCACTAAAGGAGGCTGACGAATGCTGTTATTGGCTTCACAGCTATAAGTCGTCAGTAAGTGAGATCTAAACCAATCAGAAATCAGTAAGTAACAGGGAAAACTTGGGGAGAATAATACCTGGTTAACTTTTCTATCCTTAAAATACTTTGAGATTTGGCACGATCTGGGAAGTATTGGGTTTCGTCTGTTATTAATGTTGAGTTTTTCCACCATGATACCTGTAAACAAAGATAAGTCAATAACTATTTAAATTAACAAGATTTTAATGAGTTTTGACTTATTTTGTGTCAGTTCTTCAATGTTCAGTAATCAATTCAAAGTATATTACTAGTATTGTATGAAGCATTTTTACGCACGAATGGAAGGAATGGTAATTTTCTAAGTGCGTATATTATTATTGTATACTATATTATGATGGTTGTGGTAAGTTTGTTACTAGTGAGGCGTACGTAAGGCCTTTTGTTATTAGTGAGTAAAAAGTGCTGAATGAAGCTTTGCTTAAAATTATTAGTCTGTAACATTCACTGATTCAGTGGTAACATTCATTCGTTTATTACTTACATTATTAATATTGCAGTTAAGGTGCGTAAAAATTGAATGGCAATTTCAAGATTTTCCTCACTCAACTGACCATGTCAAATCTGAGTCAAATTGTACAACCAACAGAGTAAAACTACCAATGCAAAAATAACATGTAAGTCTTATCTAAAGTTCTAAAACGTTATCTTCATTATTCAGCCTGTATTAATTCACTCTTGGATATTGGTCTCTATCATTTCCACTCTTGGACATTGGTCTCTTTCATTTCCTTCCATGTCGACCTGTTTCGTCTCGCCTTCTCTTCTTCTTTTTGTTCTCGCGGTCTTCATTTTCTATTTCTCCATTTTCATCTTTCTTAGTTAAGTAAAAAGTGGCTAAACTGAAGTAATTTTCTCCATAATTTGCCCTGCCATTAAGCGATACCCTGCTAATTGTTTGCACTTTAATTGTGTCCAGAATAGCGTAAAACGATCGATGTAGTCGCAATTATGGCAGCTAGGGTAATATTACGTGTTACGGTTTCGGTTCGTGTTTGGATATGACGTGAGCGCAAAAATGCAAATTTTAGTTTACCAACTATTTGAACGTGATTAAATACTAAAATGCATACCGAGAGCGGTTGAATTCCACCACCAACAGGTTAACGACAATAATGTGATTTTCAGCAATCTAAAAAACAAACATTGTTACTCATTGGATTAACCCATATATTATTCTAAGGGAAATCATACTTTGAAAAATCAACTGACATAGTTTTTTTACCATGAAAAGTACTAATGTCGGATACATAGTTCTTCTTTTTCTGCTGCGTGTCCATTAATGGATGTTTGCGATCACATTTGTCCACTCTTCCTTATTACGTATGGTATGCATTAGTTCTTGCATTGTCCTCAGTCCTGTCCACTGCCTAACGTTGCTTCCCGGGTACCAAGGGCGTTTCAAAAACCAAACTGGGTTTCGTCCAGATCACTTTCACATTTGTTGCGTATTCTTCTATGAATAATGCTAAGGAACACTTTTAGTGTGTGGCTCATAAGACTTATCAACCTGTAATCACTGCTATCACGGACTTCAGCCAGTCTTCTGGTATCTCCCCAGTGATGTACACCGTATTGAATAGTTTAACTAAAATCCCAATGTTGTCTTCTTGGATCATTTTCAAAAGTTCCACTGAAATATCATCTGGTCCGGTCGCTTTTTTATATTTTGCAGAGTGTATGTTATATAGTACTTCGGACTTTAGGATTTCTGGACCTTCCAGAAATCCTATCCTTCCAGTGATCAAATAGTTCAGCTATGTATCCACTCCAGGCTTCAAGAACCCCATGTTCGTCCATGATTAGTCTGCCTGTATTATCAACCAGCATATTAGGAGTTTTCCTAGTATATCGGCCAGCAACTTTCTTGTACATGTTGAACATGTCATGTTTCCTTTCCAGCTCTTCCATTTCTCTGCATCTGTCTGTCATCCATTTTTCCTCAGCGTCCCGGTTCTTGTTCTTAATCTCCCTTTGTTTATTCCTATATTCCATCGTATTATGCTTAAGTCTTCTTCGTTGTTCCACAAGTTCTAGTATTTCGTCAGTGATCCATCGCTGTTTTTTGGGTCTGACATTCGTAGCTGCTGGATAACACAAAATTGAAATTGCCCTATAGTTACTAATGAGACTTCTATCACCAGACTTGAAGAACAACAAATCTATCAAGAAAATAGTTAACGGGGTCAGAGGAGCTACCGGAAATCACCATCGATGAAATAAAACTAGCACTAAAAAAGGCAAAAAACAACAAAGCTCGATGATGATGACGCAGATTGGTGGCACGTCCCTACTATAGAAGATCAAAACTCTCTTCAATATGTACCTTTTGAACCACACCATACCAGACAACTGGTATAACGCCACTGTAAAGGAGATATGGCTGAACTAGAGAATTATAGACCAATCAGCTTGCTAAGTCTTCTTTACAAACTATTCACAAGAATTATAACTTCAAGGTTTGAAAATAGACTGGATTTCTGCCAACCAATAGAACAGGCGGAATTTCGTGCTGGTTTTGGGTTAAATGACCATTTACAAAGTATCAAAACTCTATTAAAGAAATCTGACGAATACAACAGACCACTCGTTCTTGCCTTTGTGGATTTTAAGAAAGATTATGACTTGGTCGAAAAGGATGCAGAAGTAAATTCTTTACAAAAATACCGTGTGGACTATCAATATACTAGCTAGATAAGTTTTCATTATCGTCCTGGAGTATGCCTTCAACAAACTGCACTGTGGAGAGAAGTGTATAAACATAGATGGTCAACACCTAACAACTCTACGCTTTGCAGACGATATAATACTACTGTCAGATGCTACAGGAACTACAGGAAGTATGCTCTGTGAATGGTTTAAAAATCAACTTTTCAAAAATTAAATACATGACAAACCTGGTTGGTGAGCAAGAGGTAAAACTTGTGAATAGCTACGTGTACCTAGGTCATGAAATACGAATAATGAGAGACAACCAAACCTGTGAACTGAAGAGAAGAAACACTTTCCTGGGCTGCTTATGGAAGACTGTATTTGTAGTAAAAATGCCAATATCATTAAAATAGAAAGTTTTCAATTAGGTACTCGGGGTGAAAACCTTAACCTTCTTCCAGGAAGCTGAAAATAACCCAGCGAAATATGGAGAGAATAATTCTTGGGGTATCGTTACGGGATCATATCCAAACCGAAGATCTGCGAATGAGAACTGATGTTATATCATGAATTACTAGTCTTAAATGAAACTGGGCGGGACATATGTTGATCGAATGACGGATGGTACGAACGACATTAGGAAGATGGAAAGCAAGTTGATGCAGAGCGCTCAAGACAGGAGAGAAAATATTCAGGGAGGCCTATATCCAGCAGTGGATGCAAAGGGCTGAGTGATGATAATGATGAAAGTTCTCTTGACATCGATATATTCCGAGCTTTTATGGCCATAATAATCAACATTTTTATTATTGTTAGAGAAATATGACCATTTTGATTATTACCCACCAAATGACATGTAGAGCTATACAGTGGTCCAGTTTTAAGTGGCAATAATTCACCATTCGATAGCCAATCAAAAAATAAGTTGACTTGCATTATGTAATTTTTCTGAAAAACGTTTCCTAAGATACAGCCCACCAAATTTCAATTTAAAAAATCGTTTTATAGTGTAAAACTGAACATTCAAGACTTGTGAGAGTCCAAATTTGTACTGAATAGTCTAAAAATTTGCTATTAACTACTAGGAATAGTCTCATAATTCGTTTTCTCAGACTGCCTTCCTGGTAAAAACTAAAAACAGTCCGGAAATCAAGACAAAATTTGTATATACATGAAACTCATTTTTTGCTACTAAAAATAATCTAAAAGTTGATGTTTAATGCTAGAACTAACTTTACTAGGACTAAAGAGAGTCCAAAAGTCTATTTTCAGGGCTTTAATTAGTGTACAACTCAATTTTCTGAAACAACACTAGAAGTAAATTAAATTTTCAGACTATTTTATTTCTCAAGACTAATATCGTAGCATTTGGTACCAAAATTTTTTACTTTTATTACTGAAGAAACTTGACTTTTGGAAATAGTCTTAAACTCGATTTTTCAGTCTTAAAAAGCACTAAAAACAGTCTGAATTTCTTAGAGATGCTACAATTTATTGTACCTATGAGTGTAGAAGTCAATTTAATAGTGAAGAAGCTTGAAATGACATTTTCAAGACTATGGACAGTGTCCAAACTGGCTTTTAAGCCTGATAAGTCGAAAGATAGAATTGAAGCATCTTAAAGCACTAAAAACAGTCTAGATTTTTAAGAAATACTTGAATTTTTAGCACTGAGGTGTGTAGAAGTCGATTTAATAGTAAAAAAGCTTAGAATGATATTTTAAGTCTAAGGAGAATGTAAAAATTGTTTTTTTAAGTTTGCTATGTCAATAACTTCGATTTTCCAAGCTGAAAGCAGTTTTGAAGCACTAAAAATAGTCCAGAATTCTAAGAAAATGAAAAGCAAAGTAAAAGGTACGAAAAGTTAGTTTTCAAGACAATTTTTATGAATCTAATGTCAATGTCCTGTATCTAAGACTATTTTCAAGACTAAAATATTGAAATTTGTCTTCAAATTATGAAAACTTAGTTCAAATGCAAATTTTAAGCTTCTGATGTCACTTTACATTAGTTCAGAGTCACTTTTTGGTGTTCAAGTCAATTTTTAAGGTTTAAATGTATGAATTTGTACTCAAAAATTCTAGAAAAATCAATTTTTAATACTAAAGTCTCTCGATTTGTATTAAAACTGGTTACAAACTATTTTTAAGCTTCTGAAATAATTTTTTATCTTTTCTAAGTCAATTTTCAAAACTAAAGAATTTCAGTTTATTTGAAAACTATGAAAACTGGCTACAATGAAATTTTTTAGGCTTCTCAAGTCAATTTTTCGTTTCCAAGACAATTTTTAAGTTGGGTTGGGTTAGTTTTGGGTCTTTGAACGTAATAACTGAATTATCTTGTAAACGAAGTTTCAATTTAGAATTGTATAAGAGATAATTAATTTTTCATCGTGAACAATAAATTTAAAAGAAACTGTAATTTTTGAAAAATATCTAAAGACCTAGAAAATAAGACAAAAACATGAAAACCATCTTCCTGTATCTACGCTTCTGGAGAATTTTGGGAAACGTCATTCATAATGAGTATTAATTTCATGAGTGCTTGTTCCAAATTTGATCCAACGGTCTGACAGTTATGACAAAAAAAACGATTTTTTAAAGTAAAATTTGAAGAACTGTATTTTCCTTAGGAAGCCTTTTTCAGAAAAATTACATAATGTATGTTAACTCATTTTTTGATGGGCTATCGAATGGTGAATTATTGACATTTAAAACTGGACCACCCTGTATAAGAAAAATACAATCACATTCAGGGTGTTCCATTGAAAATAAGCAAGTTGGTAGAAACTTCTGGTATAACCGGAGGCGTCATAACATTGAAATTATTTTAGCTGGATTGGATTTAGCTGGTTTTTTGTCGTGCGACACCCTGTATAGCGCAAGATTACTTCCCGAATTGGTTCCATTTGCGATACAGATCTTATTTGGTTGTTATCACCTTAATTTCAAAAAGCCACATTATACTATCAATAGCACTTTTGACGTTACTGTAACGTTATCTTTAACACAATTCAAAAACGTTTAAAAAAAAACATCCCAACTTTGGTTTAGTTGAATGTTGCTACAAATACAAGAAGATTTGTGGAAAATTATTGATGCAATGGATGAATGTGTTATTTTTTCTACGACTGTTCATTAAAATGTTTATTATACATGCTCAATGCCTTTGCGTGTGTCGCAAACTTCATTTTCGTGAATAATAACTATCATTACATGTTAGTTAAAAATATACTGTTTTACTAATACCTACCACCAATTACTTTCAAGGTGTGATTTCATTTTTAACTTAATTACCCAGTAGGTACAGTAATTTAAATTTTACCAACTGATCTAAAACTACTTGGACACAATTCACGCTCTAAATATTACGGAACAAAAACTGTCATACTGAATTTCTCTGTTTTGTTAAATAATACAGTAAAAGTTGCCTTGTCCAATTGTAAAAAAACCTCAAAGACGAATATTTTTACGGGAAAAAAACTTACCCGAGCTAAAGGTTTTCCACCTGTCGCTGTACATATAAGCGTTAGACTGGCGCCTTCCGCATACGCCTCCGTCACATCCTTTTTCACGGGCCCCAGGTTGTCACTCACTTGAACGCTGCTCGGAGGCACTGAAACAAATTAAAAAATCACCTCACTGACACGAAACCGAATGAAAAACGATCGGCCCAGTTTAGGCCGACTAGCCGGATAAAGTTAATTAATTGTGGCATTGTTTCCTGAAATTACTCTCTGGAGAAATGATATCCCGAGTATGTTATATTCTATTCAAGTTCGCATAGAGCAGCGAATTTATTGGGGTTTTTGCAGGAAATAATTGATCGATAATTTACATAACTGTTAGTTACGGGACCTTATTATAAAATAGTAATTAACCTAGTGACTCGGCGATTAGGGATTAATTAAGGAAAATCTTATTAAAAGGGAGTAATTACGAAACTTACTAGAAGGGACGTTTTTTAAGTTTGCACGACAATTGCGAATACCTTTGCAGGCACAAAGTACATGTAATAGTAGTATCCTAGGAAAAAGTTTTATTTGTGCTAATATTTTGTGTTTTTTAAAAAACCAAGGTTAATCCAAGGGGGGTAAGGGAAGAAGCAATATTAATATATCTTCGCTCAAATGCCAACCTCACCTCTGTTCGGAGGGTGGAAGAATAAATTGAGGTAAAGGCACTCTTTTGTCCCTGGGATGAGAAATCATCCCAAAAGGCAGATGAATCAGGAAAGATCAATGGCATAAGGATGCAGAAAGCACCGGAAAACTACTGCATTAAAGACTCGAAAAAGTTTTCCAGGAAAAATCATTGAAAGTTGTGGCGAAGTGAAAAAAGTTACTGATCATGAATCTCAGGGCTTCCCAGGTCGTCATCCAGCGAAATCCCTGTAAATTGAAAAACGAACAAACCTTGAATGTGAGAAGAGATGAGAAGAATTACAGATTGACATCCTAGGTGTGAGCGAAATGAATGGCCGGGATCAGGAAAGTGTAACATGGAGAATCACCAAATTTTTTACACTGGTGACACAGGAAAGCGACACGAAAATGGAGTTGGGTCAAAAATAGCATTCAATCGGCGGTTATCGGATGTATCAGACAATCAGAGAAACGTTATTCAATATAAACATAGTTCAGGTATACGCTCCTACTGCGGAGAAGAGTGAAGAAGAGATTGAGGACTTCTACAGTCAGATTGGGGTAGTGATGAAGAACGTGAAAAAGAGAGATGTCACTATTATCATGGGGGACTTCAATGCAAAAATCGGTAAAGGAGCAGAAGATAAACTAGTAGGGCTCTACGGACTGGGACAGAGAAACCGAAGAGATGATAGATTGGTTCAATTTTGCAGAGAGGAAATAGTATATTATAAACCTAGGGACTAAAGTGGTTCTTTTAATTAAAAGACACTTTAGTCACGAGGTTTATATACTATTTTATGCACTTTAGAATGCGAGAAACTAAAAATAAAAAAAATTACAAAACTAACAGTGGTTACAACTCTCGTATTACTGATAGTTGTTATTGATCAGTTGTTATCAAACGGTGAGTCCAGAAAAATCGTATTTTTTGAAAATGAACATTGAAGAGGCCGCCCAAGAGGCCATCGCTAGCCTTCTTCCAGAAAAATCTCGCGAGGCTTACAAAAAACAGTTTCTTGTTTACCAAAAATGGTGCGTTGAACAGAATGCAGAGAATTTTACGGATGAAAAGGTGCTCCTGGCTTACTTCCTGCAGAAGTCTAAGAAGCTCAAGGCATCTTCTCTATGGAGCCAATATTCCATGATCAAAGCCACGATAATATCTGAAGCAAACGTCGACATCAGCAAATACAGTAAACTCCAGGCATTTCTAAAGAGACAGAATGACCATTATAAGCCGAAGAAGTCCAAGACATTGGATTTCGACCATATAAGAGATTTTCTTCAAAATGCTCCAGATGAACAATATCTAGCCCAAAAGGTAAGATTATTTTCTTTACTTTGAATATTTTCCTGATAGTACTACTAAAAATAACACCATTGATTATTTTTGTCTACAAAACTACAAAATGTACTGACAGGAGACAATTTTGTTGCAGGTGGTGCTGATTATGGGAGTCGCTGGAGCATGTCGAGGAAAGGAGCTCTGCCAGCTAGACTGCAACGATGTCTCGGATCATAAAAGCTTTTTTTTGGTAAATCTACGGGGTACAAAATCAGGAAAGGATCGCTTGTTTGTGATAAAAACGTCTGGCGAAAACTCTACGAATGTAGTGGAATTAGTGAGAAAGTATATTGGTCTAAGGCCACCTACAAAGCATACACGATTTTTTGTGTCTTACAAAAATGGGAAGCCCATAGGAAAAAATACATTTGGACAGCTACCAAGGAGAATTGCTGGCTACTTGAGACTACCAAACGCAAACCTATATACTGGGCATTGTTTTCGCAGATCATCAGCTTCTTTACTTGCCGACTCTGGATCAACCATAGATGTGTTGAAAAGACATGGTGGCTGGAAAAGCAGTTCTGTTGCTGAAGGTTATGTTGAAAATTCATTGTATCAAAAGAAGAATGTTGCCGATCAAATATTCACCAATGTCTTCATGTCATCATGTCAAACCCATTAGGATAATGGCGGTGTTTTCAGGCAAATTTGACCCTTGCGAAAATTGTCGTTTGCAAAAACAGTTATTCAAGCGATTTCCGCGGTAGACCTTGTAGGTCACGTGACCGTGTTTTTCCTAATTTTCCAGGGTCAAATTAGCCCTAAAACAGTCAAAAAATGTTTCTGGTGCACCCTGTCACTAAACCGTAAATAACACACGTATTTGTGGCACTTTATATGTTTTTTTTATGAAGCCAATGAAATGAGCTTTCTAAAAATATCCTACTTGAGTTGATAGGTCAGACTCTTTGGCTGCTAGAGGGCGTTCAAGTTGATTGAACAAATTATCACTTTTTTGGTGCATCCTCTCGAATTTTGGAGCTTTTGTTGATATTTCTGGTGAATTAGTAACTAATACACTTTGCTGCTCTTTGGGTCATATGTATGTTCGATTCCACTTTCCTTTTTTAGTTTCCGTAAATCGTTTAAAATCTTCCTAAATTAAGTTTAAAAAACAATGCAAAATGATTTATGTAACCACAGATTCCATTATTTCCTAAAAATTTTGACACCGAACAACATTATAGCTTGAATAGCGTTTGGCACACTGGCTGCATTCAAACTTGAATTGTTAGGGTTACACATTCGCTAATGGATACTCGAGTCAAGGGTCTTGTCACTCAACCCTTCGCACTGATTCTGGCGATCTCTCTGACCGTGCTGATTTAAAAATAACTCGTCCCGAACAACAAAAAAACCCTTTGATGGATGACGTGGACGCGATTTTCCGATAAAAGTTAATTAATCGCTACATTGTCTGAAATCCCGTCGTTGAGTCTCATTACAAATTTAAAGGAGTCATTTATTATCAGGTTATCGTGTTATTATGCATGTTCTCACGGCAAAATGGAGATAAAAGAGACGAAATTCATTAATCAAGTCAGTTTATCCCTTGTTATACGACTTTACGACACGGATTAGGCTAGAAAAGAAAATGTTAAGGGGGGTTTTACAAGATGAAAAGTGAAGATTCGGGCTGCTTATTGACAGCTCAATATGACTGGCTAATTGCCTTTCTCTGTCCAATTTGAATTCCATCAGTTTGTTATGGTTATTGTCTAAAGCTCGGTGCAAATTTCGCTCTAATTGCTACCACAGCTAAGCCGTCCGATTAAGGTAATTTATCGAGGATAACTGACATCAGTTTGTTACTGATCCAAAACCCACCATAATAAGCCCTAAAGGGCCACACGATGGTTTGCATTTTCTACCCTTTACTGATATAGAAGGTTTGGCATTCAAATTTTGATTTACGTTTCACTGAAGGTATTTTTAATTGTTGTCTTTTTGTATCTACTAATTTTCTTTAAAATTGCCATGAAAATCGCAAAATCGATCGATCGATCGTTCGAAGATATTCCTTAAGATTATCCACTACAGAATATCAATAAAGTGCGAAAGAAACATCAGATCCACGTAATTTGGATTCAGACGAGGTTTAGGCACGAGAGAAGCATTAGTTGCGACTCAAGTACTGATTCAGAACTGCAACGATCAGAGAAAGGACATAATGCTGTGTTTCATCGATTATGAAAAGGCGTTCGATAGAGTCCAACATAATAAAATGCTCCAAATCCTAAATAGATTGGACATAGACCAAAAAGACATCCGCTGCATTCAAAGCCTGAACCAAATGGCTAAAGTCAGAGTTGGTAACGATCTCACAGAAGCAAGACCAATTTGTAGAGGAGCCAGACAAGGGTGTGTTCTCTCCCCACTTATCTTCAATTTATATTCTGAAGCCATCTTTCAGGAAACCCTAGAAGAACGCAACGTATGGGTTAACAATATTCGTTATGCGGACGACACAGTTCTAATTGCATATAACATGGAGGATTTGCGAGATATGCTTGGGGCTGTCGGGGAATGCAGTAAAAACATGGGTCTCAATAACAATTAGTGACTGTACGACAACCCAGCGTCAACCAGAGGACATGTGGTAGATTCTTAAAACAGCCATTATGGAACACTGCAGAAAGCACCTAAAACCTAAAAAATCAAAAGGATTCATTGATGAAATATTGATGCTTATGGAGAAGAGAAGAAACCTGAAAAATACAGACGAAAATATAAACTAGTACAGAAGGACATCAAATACAAATGCAAATCTACAGAGAATGCACGACACCCATAGTGTGCATAAAAAGATAAAAGAGTTTACTCGAAGTGATCGAAAGCAAAAATCATAGATCCTGGTGGACGAAGGAGAGAAGAAATAATTTCAAACACTCAAAATGAAACTGGACCATTTATTTTAAAAGAAGAACACGAGCAGATGCTGAGTGCTTAAGCTGATTGAAGAGCAATATTTGTCTGTTTAATAAGATCTATGAAACAGGAAAAATGCTATAAGAAGCAGAATGCCAAGAAATACCTGTACCTGAAGAAGAAGGTACCGAAAATTAAGCTTTTCAATTGCAAAATCGGTAGAAGTGTGTGCGAATGAACACTTTCCACACTTGTTAGGAAAATAACTATTTTAAGGTCAAACTTGCAGTGAAAAACTTATCTTAAACTTATTATTAGGAAAGATATTCTAAATTTGGGTTACTAAATTGACATTTGTACGATCGGCCAAATTTCAAATGGAAAATGATCAGGAGGGTTATTCCAGTAAATTTATTCAACAAAATTGACATTTGTAAAATTAACATTAAAACTGTCTCTGGAAGGCCTCACCAGCTAGGATCGGTCCCTTAAAAAATGCTGTTTTTTACAGGCGATTTACGGAAAAATTGTTGTGGCGCCCTCTAGCGGCCAAACGGTATGACCAATCAACTCATGTTATGACATTTTTGGAAAGCTTGCAATCTGCTCTGTCTTTTGGTTTCTATAACGTTTTGACGTATCTTGTCAAATAAGGGAGTAATTTAGGGTCAAAGCAGCGAGTGTCACAAAATTTGTGATTTTGTGGTGAAGAATTTTGACGCCCTCTAGCGGCCGAACGGTGTAATCAATCAACTCATGTTATGACATTTTTGGAAAGCTTGCAATCTGCTCTGTCGTCAAAATGTCTTCTATGACATTTTGACGTCACTTGTCAAATCAAGCAGTGATTTAGGTTCAAAACTGAGTGTTCTTTCAAACTGTCTTTCTGGCAGTTCAAATTTTGACACTACTTTTTTTCCTCACTGTACTCAATTTCCTGGTGTTTTTTTACGTCATTAGATAGGAAATTTAATGGGGATTCCAAAAATGTGCTTAAAACTGTCATTTTCTCTCTCCAAGTGGGTTTTACAAGTGATTTTGTTCTTGACTGTCTTTCTGACACTTTAAACTTTGACACCACTTTTCTTCCTGACTGTACTTGATTTTTAAGTGTTTTTTAGTGTCATTAGATAGGAAATTTAATGAGGATTCCAAAAATGTGGGTAAAACTGTCACTTTCTCTCTCCAAGTGAGTTTTACTAGCGATTTTGTTCCTGACTGTCTTTTAAAATTTTCTGACAATTTAAACTTTGACACCACTTTTCTCCCTGACTGTACTTTGTTTTATAATGTTTTTTTATGTCATTGGATAGGAAATTTAATGAGGATTCCGAAAATGTGCTTAAAACTGTCATTTTATTACTCCAAGTGGGTTTTACAAGTGATTTTGTTCCTGACTGTCTTTTAAAAGTGTCTTTCTGGCAGTTCAAACTTTGACACCACTTTTCTTCCTGACTGTACTCAATTTCCTGGTGTTTTTTATGTCATCTTATAGGAAATTTAGTGAGGATTCCAAAAATGTACTTAAAACTGTCATTTTCTCACTCCATGTGGGTTTTGCATGTAATTTTGTCTCTGACTGTCCTTTCAAACTGTGTTTTTGACACTTTAAACTTTGACACTACTTTTCTCTCTGACTGTACTCAATTTTCTGGTGTTTTTTTTATTATTAGATAGGAAATTTAGTAAGGATTCCAAAAATGTGCTTAAAACTGTCATTTTTCCACTCCAAGTGGGTTTTACACGCGATTTTATTCTTGACTGCCTTTCTGACACTTTAAACTTTGACACTACTTTTCTCCCTGACTGTACTTGATTTTATAATGTTTCTTTATATGTAATGTATATAAAAAAAGTATATAATGTTTTTTTACAAAATTCTGAAAATATCCTAGTAAAAAAAATGGAAAGATGTGACTTAAATGACATTGCTTATGTGTTTCATACACTATTAAAAAGTTACTCCAAAATATGGCTATAAATTCATATCGTGTCTATCAATACCAACTGTGATGCAACGATCGTATATTAAATGATTTATTTCTCTCGATCTGTCAGAACAGTAATTTCCAATAAATATGATATACTGCCACTTGATCCACTCTCCTAAAACTGGAAAAGCAATTTAAGACAAACATTATACGATACGAATGTTTTGCTTGAAAGTTTCAGATTTCCAGCGTACATATAATATATCCCTTTCAAATCTCACCGAAATTAAGTCAGCAGATGGAGGAATAATAATTTTAGAAATTCAACTAGCATCTCATTCGGGATCTCTTTATATTCATTTTATGTCAAATCAGAGTCCGTAGTTTATATTCAAAATAAAGGGTGTTTACTTTGCCATTGTTTCACCGCCCTCGTCTTATTTGCAAGTATAAAACAAGCTCTTTAATAAAACTTTTAAAGTTGTTTGATAGTTTGTTATAGGAACTCGGTTCTACAGGTGTGAGGATACGAAAATTCGTTGCAGAAACTGGAGCAGATGTTGGAAAAACTTTTTAAATAGAAACCGTTCTCTTTTCTCAAATCTTCGGATTTTTAAGTAAAAATATTTTTGCCGGCTCAGATAGAATGGTATAAATTATTATACGAACTAGTTAAAAACTGGAAGTTGAGCAACAACATAAAGCAATTTTTAATTTTGTGTAAATTTACGGTTCTCGCCTGGACTCATTTTCCACCACAAGGTAAAGTTGAGACCACATTCCAGCTAGTTTAATTATTATTTCCACAAGGAGCTAAGCGTTTAATTCTAAAACCAAGCGAAGAATATACAGTTCAGATTAGTTTTGTTTGAAAGTTTAAAGTCGAATTTGAAACTTAAATAGCGGTTCGCCTGACTCTAAATGCAACTTTTAAGTGGCGATGAACACTTTATAGCTTAAAAATTCATGAACTAACTTGTAGGTTCTGGTTTGTTTTTAATTAAAGACATTTGCACAAAATTAGCCAATTAAAAATTTCTGATCATCAGACTTAATAAACATCAGTTTAAAGTTAATAATAGTTAATAAGGGTTGATATCTTTCTATGATTAAGAGGCGGACTTAAAACACTTTGACTCGAAAGAAGTAAATAATGATTATAAGAAATTAGTTTATATTTGAGACTGAAAATTGGATGTAATTTTTATTTCAAAATAAATTAAGATAAGAGACAACCGGCAACATGTTTCCTACCAAAGGCAAACCGAGATCAGCCAAAAACATCACACCAACTGTCCCTTCTTGTTAAATAGCTATTCTTTGAGAAAAGTTTTAAAACAGGTGTACAGAGAGCTGGGAAGGAGGAATTTCCGTTGGAGGAAAACAATCAATAATCTTAGGTATGCTGACGATACTACTTTATTTGCCAGCAACGAGCAAGAACTAACAGAACTGTTACAGCGAGTCGCGATGGCTAGTCAGGAGGCAAGGTTGACTATTAACAGATCAAAGACAAAAATAATGATTATTGACCAGAAACCACGAAAATAAATGATATAGCTGTGGTGAATCAATTTGTGTATCTGGGATTGCTTAAAACGAGTTTAGGGGGATGCAGAGTTCAGCGATCAGCGCTTGCAAAAGAAGCCATGGCAAAGCTTACCAAGATCTGGAAGAATCATGACATTGCCCTGTCTGCCAAGATTAGATTCGTTAAGTAAGACCATTTTTTAGGCGGAATTGTTTGCAATCCTCGAGGTCGCCACAAGCAAGGAAGTTACAGAAGGACGACAGGGAGTGATCGAGATCTACTCCGACAGTCAGGGTGTCCTAAAGGCACTTTACAGTGCCAGGACAACAGACTGTGTTCTGAGAGTCCAATAACTGCCGAACCTCACATAGGATTAAGCAACAGACAGGTAGCAAGCGCACTAAGTGACTGGGCGATTAAAGGTACCACAGAGACGTGGAGAAAGGCGGAAGAGTGCAGACAAGCCAAGGAATTGTTTGGAATCCCAACCGACGCCAAGGCAAAATCCAAATGGTTGATGTCAAGGAGTCGCTGGGTCTTAAAAACATTGGTTGCGGTTCTGACAGGCCACTGTGGCCTAAACAGACATTTGCATCTACTAGGAATTGGTGATAGATTGGTTTGTTCACAATGTGGAACGGCGGAGGAAACATCATACCACCTATTAGGAGTCTGCCATCGCTGGTCGTCTATCAGGCACTTTCTTGGGGCCTCCACACTCTTCTGCAGGGAACTGTCTTCCTTGAAGTGGGGACGGATCCTTGCCTTCGTCAGGGAGACGCGACGTCTGGGTGGCGTAGGTCAGAGGTGGTAAGGTGGGGAGGGTTTGAGGGGAAACGACAAAAAGGGCCTTAAGACCTACTCGCCGGACCTTTTTACGGTCCCTCCGCATTATTACTCCTATATGCAACAAAGTGCTGGGCACTCAAGGAAACTGATAAACGCGCTATCGATGCTTTTGGAAAGAGCTATTGGCGAAAGATGTTACGCATATCATAAAAACAAAGAATACCAAACCAACTCTTTGATTTGATTCTAAACCAATTGAAGATCAAAACAGGGAAACCGGAGTACTACTCAACAAATGTTTCAAAGCCGCTGAAGGCAGGCAGATATGGAAAGATCTCACAGATTACAGTTCATGATTGCACGATACCCGCAAAACGGGTGACCGAATAGGAAGAAGACAACTGTTATGTCGATAGGCTTGGTAAAAGCAATACATCTCACTATTCTTTTCTGACACACGCAGTGCATGAAGCAACGTGCCCCAAAATGGAACACCACACACGATTCGGCAACGGAAGACTGCATAGTACAGCTGCATCAATCAATCAATATGCTTTATTGTCCGAAGAAATAATTCTCGGTGACAAAGCTGATCAACAAACAAATAAATACAAATGCATATATTATATAAAAAAAGGGAAAAGACATTACTAAAATTTAACCTGAAAAGGAATAAAAACTCTAAGTGAGCTTTCACACCAAAGTAGCATGCCACTTGCGACATGCTGCCTGGGGGCCTATTCTTGAACGCAGGGTGTAGAATTGCCAAGAGAAGTGTTGATAGAATGTGACAGAAGAAGCTGACAATAGCGCGTTCCTGTCACATTCTACATGTCTTTCTCTTGATAATTCCCTTCCCTCGTTTCAAGAATACGCACCCTGGAAGCAGAAAGCATGCTACTTATTTTAAAACATATGTAAACTAATGTTTTTATACATTTATTGTAAATTGATCTTGCAATGCAGAAAAGTAACTTTACCGCATCCGGTGCGGAAAAAAACCTTCTTAAGCTTACTATGAATTGTTTTTAACGTGCCAGAGGACTCTGGCAGCCATTTTGAATTGCCAGAGGCCTCTGAAACCTTCTTAAACTTACTATGAATTGTTTTTAACGTGCCAGAGGCCTCTGGCAGCCATTTTGAATTGCCAGAGGCCTCTGAAACCTTCTTAAGCTTACTATGAATTGTTTTACCGTGACAGAGGCCTTTAGCAAGCCATTTTGTATTGCCAGAGGCCTCTGAAACCTTCTTAAACTTACTATGAATTGTTTTTAACGTGACAGAGGCCTTTAGCAGCCATTTTGTATTGCCAGAGGCCTCTGAAACCTTCTTAAGCTTACTATGAATTGTTTTTAACGTGCTAGAGGTCTCTGGCAGCCATTTTGTATTGCCAGAGGCCTCTGAAACCTTCTTAAGCTTACTATGAATTGTTTTTAACGTGCCAGAAGCCTCTAGCAGCCATTTTGTATTGCCAGAGGCCTCTGAAACCTTCTTAAGCTTACTATGAATTGTTTTTAACGTGCCAGAGGACTCTGGCAGCCATTTTGAATTGCCAGAGGCCTCTGAAACCTTCTTAAGCTTACTATGAATTGTTTTTAACGTGCCAGAAGCCTCTAGCAGCCATTTTGTATTGCCAGAGGCCTCTGGAACCTTCTTAAGCTTACTATGAATTGTTTTTAACGTGCCAGAGGCCTCTGGGAGCCATTTTGTATTGCCAGAGGCCTCGGAAACCTTTTTAAGCTTACTATGAATTGTTTTTAACGTGCCAGAAGCCTCTAGCAGCCATTTTGTATTGCCAGAGGCCTCTGAAACCCTCTTAAGCTTACTATGAATTGTTTTTAACGTGCCAGAAGCCTCTAGCAGCCATTTTGTATTGCCAGAGGCCTCTGAAACCTTCTTAAGCTTACTATGAATTGTTTTTAACGTGTCAGAGGACTCTGGCAGCCATTTTGAATTGCCAGAGGCCTGTGAAACCTTCTTAAACTTACTATGAATTGTTTTTAACGTGCCAGAGGCCTCTGACAGCCATTTTGAATTGCCAGACTTCACAGACTTTTGGCACTTTCAAGTGGGTGTTCAGAGGGTTCTGTCACTGTTAAGAGGCTAAAAACCTGTTCAGAGGCTTCTGGCAGTTTTAAATTAAATTTGAGAGGTTTCTGACATTTTTAAGAGGCTAAACACATTTCCAGAAGGTTCTGGCACTCTTAAGAGGCTAAACTAATTTTCACAAAACTTTTGACAGTTTTTTCGAAGCTTCTGCCATTTTTAAAGTTCGAGCTGTCAAAATTTGACATGTTTGCGTGACAGCTAAGTACTCCTTACAACACACTTAGAACAATTACGTGTTGTTAACAACTTTTATTTGGGTGCAAAAAAGCTGTACTTTTGCGCTTGTTGCATAAATAACTATTTACCTTAAACTCATACGACGAACAGTTCCCAAGATATGGCCGAGGAACAGTCTTGTTGGGTCACCCGANAGATNNCCCCCGATGGTACNNANGANGGGCGACANNTGCNGTCACANNGGTCCCNGAAANCNNNTCNNNANGACCNNTCTTTTGGCNCTACGCANTNCGCCACNNTNCGA